>JAESVK010067772.1:0-12478 GCA_017140935.1 Hamamelis virginiana
AGTGAAAACACCAAAACTCAGTAAAAATACAATATATTTTTTTCACTGTCTTTTGGATTTTTACTGTGACTTTTTTTTGCACTATTATTCTCTTTTTCTTTTTTTTATTTCATTCGCTGACAGTAAAGGAACAAGAAGATGGTTCTTTTTTACTATAGTTCCTTTTTTTTTTTCATTCACAGTAAAAAAGAAGAAGACTCATTGTGTTTTTTTATTTTTACTGTATTTTTTTAGGTTTTCATTGAGCTTTTTTGGATTTTTACTGTCTTTTTTTTATTTTCACTGTCTTTTGATTTTCATTCTCTGTCATTTTCTTTTTCTTTTTGTTTTCGTTGGTTGACAGTAAAAACAAAAGAAGGTGGTTCTTAGCATAGTAAAGAAAATTTAGTTTTTACTGTCTATTTTTTATTAGCACAATCAAAACCCACATCTATTTTTTTTCACTGTATTTTTTACAATTTTTCTCCCAAAACTAAGAGAAAAACCAAATTTTTTCAAACTCAGTGAAAACTAAACTTTCACAGTAAAAATGTGTGTGTTTTTTTTTTCCACACATTTTTAATATTTTTTTTCCACAGTCATCTTTCAAAGTAAAAAAAGTGTGTGTGTTGGTTCTGTGAAGAAGAAGAAGGGGAAAAAGAGGAGGAAGAGAGCTCACCTCACGGCCACTTACTTTAGTCAAGCTTAAAGCTAGCGACAACAGCAACAGCTCCGGCAGCGGCAGCGGCAGCAGGCACAACGACAAATGAACGATTCGTAGGTCACCGAAATGTTTTGATTTCTCCGCAATTCCTGTTGATTTGAAAGCGACAACAGCCGATCCGGTAACAGCAGCCATGAAAGGTCTGGGAAGTTTCCGAATAGCGAGAACTGAAGAAGAAGAAAAAGAAAAAGTGAAGCTTTAGCGGTGAGATCGGTTCGAGATCAAAAGCTTCGCCGGCGAGATAAGAAGTTACTGAAGGCCGATCGAAGAGTTGAAGAAATAATTTTCCCTTTTCGTTGCTCTGTGTGCAGCTCGCAAATGTCAGAAATGAACGAAGCTGAACCGATTCGAAACCAGCTGAAATTGGTGATCGAAGCTGAAACGATTCGAAACTAGCTGAAATTGGAGAGCAAATGTCAGAAATGAACGATTCGCTGGTCACCAAAATGTCCTGATTTCTCCACAATTCCTGTTGATTTGAAGGCGACGACAGTAGATCCAATAACAACAGCCATGAAAGCTCCGGGAAGGTCCATCTTTCCTCCTCCTCTTCTTTTACTTCTTCCTCTCTCTCTACCTCTCTCCCTCTTTCTCTCCTGATACTAAAGATGAAAATGAGATATTAATCTTTACTCTAATGAACCTGCTTCTAGAACTGCAACGTGTCAAAATAATGACATGGCAAAACACCACATCAGATGGGAAAAATATACGGGATATTTAAACAGGAACATTAGCATTTTCCATTTTATATATAACTATATAATAAGCCAAGCTCCACTTATCGTGCTAAGTTGGCAAGCTCTCCCTTTTTTTTTCTAATCAATTATTCAAGTTCTCTCTTCAAGAAAAAGTCCCAAATACACTTTAATAGCTTTTTTTCTTTTGCAATCTTTCTCTCCCCTTCCTTATACCCATTTTAAATAAAAATTTCAAATGCTCATTTTAAAAACAGCAAAGTTTTATCTTTAATACCAAGAGATAACAATGTTTTCATAACATTGTTAGTCATATTCACCGTTTGGTTTAACTTTTTAAAAGTACTTTTTTGCTTTTTTGACATAATATAATTATTTGGGACCTTGGGAGACTCAATAAGAGCCCTACGATCATTTTGATTACATTTGATCTCAGTCGTCCATGCTCAAGCTAATTTTCTATAAATAAGAATCTTAGCCTAGGGTTTGGGGAGAGCATTTTTGGCTAGAGTATTTTTCTAGAGGCTTATTTGCTTTAACAGAGAAGGCTAAAGAGAGGAGCCACAAAAACCTTAGAGGTAAGGTTTTATTTTTTATTTTATTTTCTTATAAGCATGCTAGCTTTTATTTTTTATGTCGTCTAGTTTCTCTTCTTCTTCTTCCTTTCTTTTATTTTAGTAGAAGCATGACTAGGATTTTTAATATTTTGAAGCATGATTAGGGTTAAGGTATTTTATGTAGGAACATGATTAGGGTTGTGATATTTTATGTAGGAGCATGCTCAGAGTTTTTCTTATTTTCTGTTTTCTTTTAGGAGCATGATAGGACTCTAGTATTTTTTGTGAGTTTAGGAGCATGAATAGAAATTAAGGTTTTGATATATGTTTGTGTTAAGAATGTTATGATCATATGCTTAATTATATGCTAGAAAGTTTACTTTTTATGCACATTGCTTGTGATATAAAATTGTGGACGAGGGAGCGATTGCACAAGGTGAGTTTTTGCCCTTGTGTTACTTTTAATGAATGCGGCTTCTTAATACATGCATATTGATAACATGCTAGTTAATTGCATAATAGGATGTAGAAATAGCAAAAAAAAAAAAAATAGTGATTCCTAGCATGGTTTAGGATAATTTAGGTTGATTTCAGTAAGTTAAATTACCTAAAGCATGCTAAAAATCAACTTTTTTAGGGATTTTTAACTTAGAAATTCACTTAAGGTTCCTTAAAAACCATTATGTTAGATTTTCCCTTTTTTTTTTTTTTTAGGATGCATATTTGTGAACCATCAAGATTTTAAGCCCACGTCGGAATTGGGTTTTTGAAAATAAAAGGAATCGCCAATTTATTTTTAAGGAATAAGGAAACCATAAAAAATATTTTATTTTATTAAAGACAAAACAACTTCATATTTTTGGAAAAGCATGGTCAACGAATCAGCTATGGATTCGGGGCTGGATTATGATGTGGAAAGGTTCCAAGAAACATCTTGTAGGCACCCACTTCACCCTAATTAAAGGTTTCCTAATTTATTTGGGTTATTTGAAATCTCATGCACATAACTCCTAACTAACTAAAACAAATAATAAAAGAAAAATCAAACAAAATCCTAAAAATCTAGGACACTTAGTATCCTAAAGTGGACTTGAGCTCTATTAGCGCCTACGTATCTTAATAGTTTCCTAGTAAGTTTCAAAGTACACGTAGTTCGAACTAACATATGATTCATCTTATTGTAGGGAGTTACATTCATGCAAATCCTTATCTAAAGGCTTATCTTTTGATAATACAAACTCATTTAAAACTCTATTCTAAAGAGACTTTGTTTGTAAAATAACTCCTTATTTCAAAAGAATTCGATTTTGAAAATAACCCTTATTTGAAAATCCTATTTAAAATATAACTCTACCACAATGCTTGTATTCGAAGTAAGTTTTATCCATAAAGACTTTGATTTTGAAAAAAAAAAAAAATTTGATATTTTGAATTAAGTTTGATTTTGAAAAGGATTCTCAATCCAAAAAAGTCCTATTCGAGTTACAACCCAAAATAAAATTTGTATTTGAAATAAGTTTTTTCATAAAACACTTTTATTTTGAAAAGGATTTGAACACAAACAATTTCATTTTGAAAAGAAGTCTCTTAAGACTATAATCCTAATTAAGTTAAAAGCTTTTGCGTGATTGTAATTCTTAAAATAAAAGAGTCCTATAAAGGTAAGATACCTCTCCTAACCTAGGGTTTCTAATCTACACTAAACCTAATTGTATCTTGCAGCTTAATTTAACCTTAACTAGGGTTTATCTGGGCTATTTCCTCTTCTAAGCAGAGATCTTTCTCTTCAACGGTCAAAAAACTGAGTTGGGCGGCTACTATCTATCACATCTGGAGAGAGAGAAACCGGAGAGTGCATGAAAATTCTTACTCTCCCCCTACATCTATTATTAATAGTATAAAATTTGATGTTAAATGTAGGGTTTTGAGCTTTAAAAATATTGAGGATAACAATAGGAACCGGGTTCTTAGTGATAACTGGGGAATTTCTACTGATATATTCAGTAGAGGGTTTTCAATGTAATCCTTTGTTTGGTTGTTTGTGCCCGGGCTATGGGCTTTTGTGCTTGTCTTTATGTGGGTTGCTGGTGCCCGGGCTGTGGGCTTATTGGTGGTTTGGTCCTTTGGTTCTGTTGTTTCTGTTTTTTAGGCAGGTTGTTCTAGCTTTTGCCCCCTTTTTAGGGGAGGTGCTGTCCGTTTTTCCGTAGGTTTTGTGGCCTCGGTTGCTTTCTTTGTTCTTTTGGGCTCTGCCCTCTTTGGATCAATAAATTCTTGCTTATCCAAAAAAAAAAAAAACATGCTTCTAAGTTAATATGCAATTCTAGACAACATCTATAATACTAAAAAACATGCTTGAAAACAAAGAAAAATGTCCTAAAAATGATGTATATGCAATCCTAATTGTTCCTATTTGAACCTAGGTGCAATTTCCATGTTAAAACAACCTAAAAATCAACTCAAAACATGTTTTAAAGTCAATTTAAATTCTGGACAAAATATTAAACTCACTTTAACCATGCTAGAAATCGATTTACAATGCCTAAAACAAATGCAAACTAATTATGCATGCAATCAATATACAAATATCAAAGAAAACTCATAAATCATGCTCTTAAATCAACTATTTTACACAAAGGAAGGGACTTACCTCAGCGATTGTTCCCTCGTTCACAATTGTGTATCACAAACAATCAAAGAACTAATTTACACAAGGGAAGTAACTTACCTCATGCAATCGCTCCCTCGTCCACAATTCATAATTCAAACAATCATGCTAAAAGAAACATCCCTAAGCATGTTACTAATTATAGCATGTGATCAAAGAACATTCAAAACAATCATTCTTGATATAAATATATGAAAGAAAAAATCCTAATTCCTATTCATGCTTCTAAACTTGAAAACAAAACAAAATTCCTATCATGCTCCTAAAAAACAGTAACTAATGACAAGACCTATTATGCTCTTATATGCAATATTGTAACCCTAATCATGCATTCTATATCCTAATCATGCATTCTATATCATGTATCATATTTAAAATATAATTCTACCACAATACTTGTATTCGAAGTAAGTTTTATCCATAAAGACTTTGATTTTGCAAAAAATTGATATTTTGAATAAAGTTTGATTTTGAAAAGGATTCTCAATCCAAAAAAGTCCTATTCGAGTTACAACTCCAAAATAATGGTCGAGATCAAATGTGAACAAGAGGATCTTAGGGGTCTCATTGTGTCTCCTAAGGTCATAGATAATCAGATTAGATCAAAATGGTTGAAAGAAATCGGATAAATAAGCGATAAAGTCCCAAAATAATAAAAAACTCGAAGTTGGAGTCGAAATAGGACAAACTGGGCTGATGACCATCCAAGCCTAGGACGGTTGGCCGTTCTAGTTTGGATGGTCATCATAGCCTTCTCCAAATTTTATGGAAATTGAGTCCTTCAGGACTTTCCAATTTGTTTTTAAGATATCTTCTTCGTTTTAAGTTTGAATTCTATGATTCAAAAACCAAAATGACCAGGACTATAAGGGTTTAGGTTGAAAATCCTTAATCATGGTAAAGGGGTTAGGTTAAACTAAGCAAGTTAGCCGTTATTAGCCATTTGACTTAAATTAGGGTTTGAAAAATTGACTAACTGATTGATTCTGAAACAAAATACCACTTCTTAAAACATGTTTTGAACACATTTAAGGGTTTTAAAAAACATTAATTTGGAAAAAAAGTTTGAACTTTCGTCAATTTGGGTCAAAACCTTAATAATGGTCAATTGACCATCATGGAAAATTGTGAGCCAAAATGCTCTCGAACTGTGCCATCACTCGATTAAGTTTTCTAACTATACTATAAACATCCATAAAAATCCAATGAAACAAACCAGGATGAATTCAAAGGTTAAACGAAATTATGCAAGAAAAAGGACATAACCATCCTCTAAGTCACAAAGGTTCTTATTACCTATCGAGCTTTGATCGAGGATGATATGAAATTTGACATGGATATTCATAGACTCTCTAAAAACTAAATGAAAAAAGAATAACTCAATTCAGAGTTAAAAACTTACATAAAATAAATGCCTTTAGCTAACTAAGGAAAATTGTATTTTAGAGAATTAGGGTTTTGAGGCCTCTTTCTTCAAGGATAATTGGTCATTCTCAACCAATTGGGAAATGTAATGATGATTCATGTTCCACAAGTAAAAAATGGGGTGTTTACAATATTCATTGGTTTCAAGCATGATTTTATTTGTTTTACTTACTGTCCAAAATTGCAAAGTAACTTAGGAACATGCTTAGGTTCACTTTAACTTAGTTTAGGTTGAATTTAGCCTCTAGATACACTTAGGTTAAGTGTAGATTATAAAACTTAGGTTTAGGTGAAGTGTTTTTTTCCCTCTAGAGGACTCTTTTATCGTAAGAATTATGGTCATGCTAAAGCTTTTAACTTAGTTAGGATTCTAGTATTGAGACTTCTTTTCAAAATAAAATTATTTAAAAAAAAAATTATTTCCCTTTCAAAATCAAAGTGTTTTATGAAAAAAAAAAAAACCTATTTCAAATAGGACTTTTGGATTGAGAATCATTTTCAAAACGAAACTCTATTTTATCCAAAATATCAATTCTTTTCAAAATCAAAGTCTTTATTAATAAAACCTACTTTGAATATAAGTCTTGTGGTAGAGTTATATTTCAAATATGATTTTTAAATCAAGAGTTATTTTCAAAATCAAATTCTTTTCACAAAAAAGAGTTATTTTTCAAAACAAAATCTCTCGAGGATAGAGTCGTAAATGAGTGGATTACCTATTGAAAGAAAGTGTGTTTATGATTCTTCGAATGATAAGCCTTTAGGTATGGTTTAGCATGAATATAGTTCCCTACGATAGGATGAGTCCTATGTCATTTTGAACTACGCTGACTTTGAAGCTTATTCGGAAACTAGTAAGATATGTAGGCGCTAATAGGGCTCAAGTCCTCCCTAGGATACTAAGTATCCTAGGTTTTTAGAACTTTGTTTGATTTTCTTTTCATTGTGTGTTTTAGTTAGTTAGGAATTATGTGCATATATGAATAAAATATTAAAAAGACCAAATAAATTAGGAGACCTTTAATTAAGGTGAGGTGGGTGCCTATAAGATATTTTTTGAAACCTTCCCACGTCATAACCTAGCCCCCGAATCCATCTAAGATTTGTTGACCATGCTTTTAGAAAATTATAGAGTTGTTTTGTTTTGAATAAAATAAAATATTTTTTAAGGTTTCCTTATTCTTTTAAAATAAGATGCTAATTCCTAGTCTTTTCAAAAACCCAATCGAAGTCATCCTCAAAATCATAATGGTTCACATCGCTTTGTTAATCCACTCAAATTGCACGGGTTTGTTCAAGTGAGGTGGGGTCAGGTGGTTCGGCGTGGATTGGGCAATTTGGCATGGGTTGGGAGAATTTTTGCACAGCCTTAGCTCTATGTGGGATTCTCAGTAAGTTTCATTAGCTAGTCAAGTTCTCAAATAAGAGTAATGCGTTATATATTTAAAATTTCAAATTGGATAATATATATCTACTTGATAATAAGTGCGAACGAAATCACTCTAAAACTATTAACGTTTGGGTAGGGCTATATACAACACACCTTTTTACTGAAGGCAACCCATATAAAATATTCTTTGGGTCTATTATACCCTTTTCTAAATACAGCCCAATAATTTTTAAGGCAACCCATTGGCTCATTTATTTATACAAAACAAAAGTTTTAAAATGCCATAAATGCCCCAATTCTAAATACTAGACACAAGTTCTATTGCAACCCATTATCCCATTAATTGAATTAAAAAAAAACAAAAAAATGTGACCAATAGAATTCAATTGAACCAAAAACTGTTCCAAACCCGATCTCTTGATCTTCATCTTCATCTTGAACCTTCTACTACACAATCTCTTGATCATCGTTTTCTCATCTACCATGGAAAAGCATCTTAAAGAGGTTAATTTGAAGTTTGTACTCACCCTAAACACTTTCATTTTAGGTCTGTTTGTATATTATTGGTAAACATTATATTCGAAATAAACTTGCTTCATAACATGAAAAGTAGCATTTTATAACCATTATGGTATGATGGTGTAACGAAAAAATCCCCTGTTTTGATTGGAAAATTGAAAAAAAAAAACTATGTGTTCGTGATCGCATTTGAACTGTAAATCCAAATATGAAGCTTTAGTATTCTGTAACTTAATACCGAATATAAAACACTATATTCCACTCCAAAAAATCGAATGTAGTTTGCAGTCTTCCCAAAACTAATGCTGAATATGTCATTGCCGAATAGTAAACCTGCTGAACATTGTGAGAAGAAACATGTAAGTAAAGTTAGCATATAAACATTATCTTTATTCATTAGTTGTTCATTTACTAGGTCAGTATTTCTTTTTTTCTTTTTAAATTTTGTATGAATGATTTTTTTAATTGTAGGATGAGATGACACAATTATAGTCTCATTCCATGGCAAAGGGCAATAATCAGATGAGCTCATATGAGATATATATCCAGGTAATTGGTGTGAAGTCAGGATATATACGTGGTCTCGGGCATGGTGAGATGCCAATGCCATCAACCCATCGCAATCGTGTTGTTGATGTTGAGGTGGTTACTAGAAGGGCCGAGCAGGCAGAAAGACATGTTGAGGAACTGCAGACAGAGTTACAAACTATGAGGTTCACGATGGATGCTACGAATTCAAGACATTCTCAAATAGAGTCCGTGTTGCAAAGTATCTTGTCAAGGTTGCTCAATAGTGACAATTCATCCATGGTAAGTTGTATGTCAATAGACAAATTTTTTCTTCAAATTACACACATTTCAATTTTATGTTTTGTTAAAATTAATTATATATAATTAACATTATTTTTTTGTTGTTGCAGATTCGATTATGATGGCTTGCTTTCTAATGGATGTTGGGGATGCTCTACTTTTGCTTTGAGTTTGGTTTTATAATAATGGATGTTGAGAATGCTATATTTGTTTGGTTTTATTTGTTTTTTTTTTTAAATGAACTAAGTGTTTTTCTCCTAACTTTTGGAATATTTCGATGGACAAAATATATATTGAACAGGTTGGGAATGCATGTTTTAAGTTTTTACATTAAAAAACTATATATTTGGAAATTTGAGTTGTTGATTTTGAATGGTTGTATATTTTTGCAGTTAGGTTTAATGAATTGTATAATTTGTAAGTTGACTAAATACAGAAACAACAATGTTTTCAAATGAATTGCATTATCATGTTATTATTACAATACTAATATGAATAGTATTATTAAGTTATTCATAAAGGATTAAAATGAACTATAATATTAGGTTATTGATTTTGGCCAAAATATAAATAAAGTAATTGAATGTTTAAAACAAATGAATTTTCATTTGCGACAATAGGTTTCCTGAAGTTACGTACCATTTGTGACAAAAATAAATTTAAATTTGTTGTCACAATTGCTTACTATTTTGATGACACACAAGTATTTGCCACAATACTTTTTGTTGGAAAAATTGTGCAAAATGATATGTTCTATTAGTATTTGTGACAAGATTTTTATCATATTTGTGACAAAATTACAAATTTTTAGCAATAAAAATAATTTGTCATTAAAATTGAATATTCTGCAACAATTATAAGTTTGTCGCTAATAGGATACTATTTGTGACATATATAATGTTGTTTCTAATATATTATTTATTTTGTCGCTAATAAATTTTTTGCAAAAAGCTTGTTTTTGGTGATAATTTTTGTCACTAATAATATAGTTTTCACAACGATTAAAAAAGTGTCGCTAATAATTAACCTATTTGTCACCAATAATTTTGTCGCTAATAGTATGCTTTTTGGGAGGACAACAATTTTGTCACCAATAGTTTATTTTTTGTGACAATACCTAACTTTTTTCACTATATTGTTTTTGTGATGAGCTTATAGCGACAACTTGATGACGAACTCATTTTTGTAACAAATGATTATAAAATTTGCCGCAAAAGAGCCAATTTGTTGTAGTGGCAGTTGGAACCCTCTTTGTGTCTTCCATTGGAATCCTGTAATGCATGCATGGAGTTATGGTATTCATTAAGCCATTAGTTATTTCTTTTACCACAAACCTGCAATATATATAAACACTATCTATTATTTTGAGCAAAGTCATTTAATAAGGTCTTTACAAACCTGGAATATATATTTGGACCATATACCCTGTAAGTATTATATTTACCGAAAAAAAATCTAGTTTTCCATTGCAAACAAACATCTACTAATTTCCATGTACCATACATGCATATATGACCTTTACAAAAGTGCACAAAATATTAATTTTCCCAAAACTGGCCCTAACTCAACTGCCCAATTCATAATAGTCTCCATAAACAATAAAATAAATTAACCAATGTCTCTCCGTCAACAAAAAAAATGCAACACTACCGCCCATCACTGTTGATTATGTTAAACAAGGAATGTTATTCATTGTTAATAATCAAGATTTAAATTTGTAAATAATATGTGATGTAACCTCAATTCTTTGCGAAATCAGTAGAGCACGGATATCGTCAAGAGGGATTAGAGGCTAAGTTACGAGAAACCTAACGAATTCAATTTAGTTAAAAGAGAATATTTTGATGATTGATTGGTTGATTAAAACTAAATAAGCTAACGTAATTGAAATCGATTGGTTTAAATGAGAAAAATCAATAGTAAAAAACCTTAAGTAATTCGAATTCACTTAATCTTTCATTTATCACATGGATGATATGAATTAGGATTTACATTTGTTTATGATTGGTGATGACATAGACTACAAGAATAAACCATCAAGAATGCCATGCAAATAAGAGTTTAGTATGATTCATCCAAACGATGCATAACTTGTCAAGTAAGGCATGCACAATCTAATCAAGTAAGGCATGAACAAACTAAATTCATATAAGCATGTTCGATTAATACCATTGCACAACTAGTATAGTTGAAATCACACAAAATAATTGCATTGAATGATTAATTCTATAGAAAACGGATTGCGTGAAAAACAAACTCTCAAAGTTGTACAATCATCACATACTATGTAAAAATCCCAATTCAAATCAAACCATAATATAAACTTAGTGATTAAGCTTTCATCTAATATCCAATTCAAATCAAACATACAATAAACTTAGCGATTAAGCTTCATCTAATACCCAAGAGAGAGGTTTAGTTGCCCATAGTTGGAGAAGAATCGCTAGAGAATTTCATTCCTTCCATGTACTTCCAAGCCAAGGTGAAAAGAGAGAGAAATCTAAAAAAAAGAAGAGAGAGAAAAATTCCAAACAAGAGCCAACCCCAATTACATCTGAAAAATAACCTTAAATAGGCTTAAGAAACCCTACAAACAAAACCCAATTGAAACCAATAACAATGGTTGCTTAAAAACCAAGTTTCTTTGAAAATAGAAACTTTCTCGGGCAACCCTTATCGATAAGCTAACACCCCCATCGATAACATCATGTTGCAGGCCTACATAAATTTTGGTTGAGAGTTGCCCTTTTGATCCTTTTGATATGATTCCTATCGATATGCCTGTTTTTATATATAGGATTCCTATCGATAAAATTGAAAATCATTTTTTTAATGCAATTTTGCTTCCTTAAGTCCTCCAATGTGACCCTAATGCCTTTTTTATTATTATTATTTTTACTTCTATTTGACTCTAATTTTGACTTCAATTATGCATAAGCTTTGAAACTTGACCTCAAACTAGTCCAAAATGGCTTTATTAAGCAAGAAATCCCACAAAAGCAAATTATTGACATTAAACTCAAAACTTATGAAAAACTAGCAAGTCAATTATAAAAAATAATAAAAATATGCCTATAAATCTTGTTAATGAGCCATGATTGCATAGCAATCAACTGTGTACTTGGACCACCTTAGATTGTATATGAGGTTGAAGCATGACCATATGTGGAAGGCTCTGAGCTTCGCAATTATGATGCCACCTGCAAAACATATTGGGTTTTTAATTAATTTAATGTACAACACAATTAGGAACCAAATTTAATGAAGTTAGAAAGTTGGTTGGTGTTAGAAATGTTACCCAAATATTCACTGATCCTGAAACATGGCCGGATCCAGAAGGTTGTGAGCTACTGCATCGTGCCGATACCTATAAAAACATATAAGTTCAAGATTGGGTTTTGAATTAGAACCTTTAATAGATGTTCTGACCAAATTTAATGAACAGGAAAAAGTTTGATTAGTAACATAAATGTTACCCCAATATTCCTTTGGTCTTGAAGCAAAATAAACTCCACCTACATTCACCACTGGCCTTCGGATAGGCTCCTTTCCCCATGCTGCATACCAACATTATTACCCTACTGCAATCACACCAAGTTAATCAGTCATAATACCAAATGCAATTGTCGTATGGATATTTACACAACATTCATCAGTCCTAACATCATTGAGTAAACGCATACCCCTGCCATGAATGTAACATTGTGTTGC
>JAESVK010067772.1:15753-27259 GCA_017140935.1 Hamamelis virginiana
TTGGAATGAAAGTCTTGTAAGAAGAGAAGAAGACATAGAATATTGTTCACACTAAATTTTACCGGCCAATAAGGATTGGCCACGTGGAGATGATCTAGGAATTTTTAGCTAGCTTAAAGATAGGGAAGTTGGTTAAGCTAGCTAGTTAAAATAATCAAAAAGAATGGGACACGTGGCAAATCTGTGATTCAAATGGAAGAGGAGGTTTACAATTTTAAACGTGGCAGAGATTTAAGCAGGCCAGAGATTAAAATTAAGATGAAGATAATAGTGGGACATGTGGCAAAACCTTAGAGGGGATTAAATAAATGGGCGGTTATTTAGAGATAATGGCTGAAGAATTCTAGCCATACTAGGAAACCACATTCAGGAAAAAGGCCACGAAACAACATTCTCCATCATCTAAGGTCATGGATCAAATCACGATTAAGGGAATAAAGCAGCAACCGTCATTGATCATGGGGGAGCAGTTTTTTCCAGCCGTGAAGCTATAAAGAGGAGATGAGTTTTAGCATTTCAGCCCCCGACACTTCAACAATCAAACTTCAAGCATCAAGTCTTGTCTTGCAACTTTCTTTTAATCAACTTTGTTCTAGTTTTAATTTCGTTCAGTCATTGTATTTAATTCTGTATTTATTTCTGCATCCAACATCATTTTCGTTCAAGCATCTATTATGACTTTCAAAGGATTGGTAAGCTTATCGTTTGTAAGTATTTCAATTTCGTCAATGAAGTTTAAGTTCTTTTCAGTTTGATTTTTCTCATATGTCTTTACTATTGTCCATTGATTGTGATTTCCTGTTTAAATCATTCGCTTTAAGGACCCATAGGAAGTAGTACCCCTGACTTCTATTCAATCGCCTGATCGTAAAAACAGTGACCTTCTAGGCCTTGAGATCCCCGATCTTAAGTTTCTGCTGCCTAGATAGGTGCTTGGGGTCGCGTTCAAACAATCTCTGGACTTTGATTAGTCCTGGCATGCCCGCGCACACACACATCACGTGACGAGAGATTTTTAGCCGAACACCATTTTGGCACGCTCGGTGGGACCTAGATTGACCATAGTTGAATGTCACAGAGAGTCACTAGGTCGATGAGTAAAGACTCTGATCCAACCCACACTGGGGAATCGCGTACTGAGTGATCCCAAGGGGATGATGTCACTTTAGCAGACCTGATGAAGGTCATACAAGAGATTCCAACTTATTTGGTACAAACTGTACGAGACCTAATGGTCAGTATGGAAGGACGTCAAATCTTTCTTCAAGAAACCTTAGTTGGTAAAATAGAAAGGATGTCAGACCAGATCTGTGAGAAAATTGCCCAATCATTTGGGACAAATTTTCAGAGACAGGAAGAAATTCTGTTAAAACTTGTTAATTCACAACATAATCTTGGTCTTGAAATTTCAGGCTTATTAAAGTCTAACCAGCCAACTGAGAAATCCAGAGACTTTTCTCTGAACAAGGACCAGACCATGGAAAATGAATCCGCCGGTCAGAATATCAATAGTGAAAAGAATGGCTTGAAACACTTGAGCCATGCTAGCCAATCAATTAATGTGTCTGAAGATGAGCGACCAAGTGTACCACCGCCACTTAGGAATGGAGAAATGGTCAGAAAGTGACTTTAGGAGCTTCTAGTTCCAACCCATTGGCCAAATCTCTTGGCAAACAGCCAATGGGTACTCAGACACTCGGGGGGCAGGCTTTTAAGACTGGCTTTACTCAAGCCAATGTCCATGGCCTGCCATATGAAGATGATGATAGGTTCAGACCTAATTCTCAAGACTGGTATTCTCATATGCCCGGGGGCAAAATGGGAGGCCGTCAGGTAAGACATTATATCTCCGGTCTTATCTCAAGACCGACAAACTGGAGCCCGACCTTCAGGTGATAATCCCGGCTATATTCCGGCTGATCGGAATGAATTAATGGCTTTAGTCTAGGAATGTGTAGGCCAAACAACACATAGGCGACTAACTAGACCTTTGTATCGGAAACCTTACCCAGAATGGATTGATAGGAATAATGAGTTTCCTAGGGGCTACAAAGTGCCTGATTTTACCTTATTTACTGGGGAAGGCGGCCAATCTACTATTGAGCACATAGGCCGTTTTACCATTCAGTGTGGTGAAGCCTCAGTTAACGAGAATCTAAGACTGAGACTATTTGGCAATTCTTTGACCGGAGTTGCATTTACATGGTACATTAGCCTGCCACCTAACTCAGTTTTAAATTGGCGGCAGATGGAAGAAAAGTTTCATAATCAATTCTATAGACAAGAACCTGAGGTTACAATGGCAGACCTCTCATTGCTCAGACAATTATCTAGCAAACCAGCCGAGCAATACATTAGCAGATTTAAGAAGGCTAGGAATAGGTGTACCGTTTTCTTACCTGAGCTAGAGTTTGTGAAATTGGCTCAAAACGGTTTAGGCCTAGAGTTAAGGAAAAAGTTTGAAGGTATGGAGTTTGATGACTTATTTGAATTGTCGGCACGTGCAGCCCGATATGAAAGATTATTGAAAGAAGAAACACAGAAGTCATCCTCCACCTATGGAACATATTTTCGAGATCCCAATGTTGAGATTGATTTAGCTGAGGTAATCGGTAATAGACCTATTGTTTGTAAATCTTTGGTCAGGAAAGACGTTGAGGTCCTGGTTGACCCAACAAGGAGAAAAAATATTATGGATACAGCTAAGAAGTTTTCATTTGATATCACAAAGGCCTCATAGATCTTTGATCACTTACTGGCCGTGAAATTCATAAGATTATTAGATGGCCATAAACCATCGTCGCGTGATAGAGAAGATTATTGTAAATGGCATGCATCTAATAGACATAGTACTAATGATTGTCTTGTATTTCGTCATGTATTGCAGGGTTGTATAGACCACGGCCTTTTGAAATTCCCAGAAAAGAAAAAGAGGCCATGGCAGTCGACACTAATCCCTTTCCTGTTGCAGAAATTGCTGTAGCCACAACTGATCTCAAATCTTTGGGATCACAGCCTAAGAATGGAGAAATACAGGCTAGACCTTTTATTCGGAGGCCTAGGATGGGACAGCGACCTATGTATCGTTTTGACCAACAGAACTTTCGAGGTTTCAGGACTCAACCGATTCAGAATTTCTGCAATCATTGCAGTCATCAAATTCAGAGGTTCCCTTGCCCGCAGTTTGACAGACCTTCATGGCAACAAACTAGGACACTAAGGAGACAGCCAATGCACCAGCCAATGTTCGCACCGACGTTCAGACCTAACTTCCAACCTTGGAACAGGTGGGAATGGAGACCGAAGCCTTCTTTTCGAGATTCAGCTATGTCAAAACTAGAGGTTGCTCAATTCCAAAGACTGAGAACAGTGAGACCTCCAATAACCAAACCTGGGGTTTGGACTCGGCTTCAGCATCCAAAATTTCCAGCACCTCTGACTAGAACTCAGAAGAGGCGTTTACAATGGCGAAGGGCTGAAGAGAGACACTTCTCTGACAAGGCCCAGAGTTCCAACGTCGGGAATGGTGACCAGGCTTTAAAAATCTCAATCACTGGTGATAAAAGACAAGTGCTGAGGGTTATGACCAAAAGGAGTGGTAAGAATGAAGAAACTCATGGTTTATTCTCAGTTTTAGATAGTGCAGGTGAAACAGGTACTGATGCAAAAGCGGACGGTCAATTGGCTCGCCCGACATCTCAGACTTCAGAATACCCGGCCTTTCAACATGCTGATGAGGAAATCAGTGACGGACCAATTTCAACACAAGAAATCGTTCTAAAAGATGGTAAGGCCGAACAGATAGACGAAGATCAGATTTGCAGCTTCGATGACCTGGAGGACAATTTCTGTATCCAGTTTGATTCATTACCTCCTGTAATGGATTGTAACGTCACCATTATATTACCTGCTGTTTTCCAAGCCAAACCAAAAGAAGAAATAGAAGAGATCGCGGTTGGGACTAAATCAGTCGATGGGGTTTCATGCTTGATTGAAGAAGTAGAGAAAATGATGGAGACTGGAGATATCGAGAAAGTGGAGAATATAATTTTTGAGAAGCCTCCAGAGGCCATGAACCAACATCTTCGGCCTTTATACGTTAATGTACACATGGATGGAAACCCAGTCTCAATGGTTTTGATCGACAATGGAGCCGCAGTAAATATCTTGCCAAGTTCTACTTTGAAAAAACTTGGCAAAACTGAGAAAGACTTGATTCCAACAGATGTGACCGTTGCTAATTTTTCAGGCGGTGTAACAAAGACCAAAGGCGTCCTCCCTGTGTCCTTGACGGTAGGTACTAAGGAATGTATGGTTGCTTTCTTTGTAGTTGATACATCCTCCTCCTACAATGCTTTATTGGGTCGCGATTGAATCCATTCCAATTGGTGCACTTCACTTCACCAATGTATGATTTTGTGGAATGGTAACAAGGTAGAAGTAATTTGGGAGGACCAAAAGCCATTTGTTGCAGGCTCAAATGCTGTTGAAGCACATTTGTATGGGGAAGAGGTTGGGCCTATCAAGTTCATAGGCCGTGACAGAAATGGAAAGCCTAAGGGATTGACTATAGTGAACAAGTCATTCTCCAAGCTAGCCATTGAAAAGGTAATGCGAGAAATCTCCAGGCCTGGTAACATTCTACCTCCCAGGCCGGAGTTAACCTACATCGTGGAAGAAGTTTAATGAATAAATTCTCGAAGGAAGAAAATGTGGGGAAGATTATGGCGGAACTTTCCCAGAAGTTAACTGACTACGCCAAATTTGAAGGACTTTATCATGTTGCAGAAGCTGAATGTATTTTAGAAGAAGACGTGGAGGTCGGGGATCATGATAGTTTTGGGATTGATGACCTCCAACCTGCACCAGCAAATATGGAAGACCTCAAAGCAGATGTTCGAGATCCACTGCTAGAGGTCAATCTAGGTGATGAAGATGATAAAAGACCTACATTCATTAGTGACTTGCTAAATGAAGATTTCAAAAAGGAGTTGATCTTGCTTTTGAAAGAATACAGTGATTGTTTCGCATGGAGTTACCATGAGATGCCGGGCTTAGACCGAAAAGTTGTGGAACACCGATTACCAACAAAACCAGGATTCAAACCACACAAACAACCTCCAAGGCGCATGACTCAAGAGGTAACCGACAAAATCAAGGAGGAGATCGAAAAGCTTCTGAAGGTCGGGTTTATTAAACCTATAAGGTATGTGGAATGGATTTTAAATATTGTACCTATGCTTAAAAAGAACGGTAAATTGTGTGTTTGTGTCGACTTTAGAAATCTAAACTTAGCAACACCTAAAGATGAATATCCCATGCCTGTTGCGGATGTGCTTGTAGACCGGGTTGCTAACCATAAAATACTTTCTTTTATGGATGGTCATTAGGGCTACAATCAGATCTTTATAAATGAGGATGATGTTCATAAGACTGCATTTAGGTGTCCGGGGGCAATTGGTATGTTTGCTTGGATAATGATGCCCTTTGGATTACGAAATGCTGGTGCAACATACCAACAGGCAATGAACGTGATTTTTCACGATCTGATTGGAAAAATAATAGAGGTTTACATTGATGATATTGTTGTCAAATCAAAAGAGGTCGAAAATCATTTGGTGGATTTAAGAAAAGCCTTTGAAAGAATGCGGAAATAGAAATTAAAAATAAATCCCGCCAAATGTGCTTTTGGTGTGAAGGCCGGGAATTTCCTGGGCTTTCTTGTGCACCAAAGAGGCATTGAAATAGATAAGAACAAAGCTCGGGCAATTCGAGAGGCTAGACCTCCATCTAATAAGATCGAGTTACAAAGATTTTTAGGGCAGATTAACTTCTTACGAAGATTTATCTCTAATCTTTCAGGTAAGATCTCCATTTTTACGCCGTTACTCAGATTACGGGCGTTGGAAGATTTTAGATGGGAATCAGAGCATCAAAAGGCTTTTGATTTAATAAAGGAATATCTTACCACACCACCAGTCTTAATACCACCAGTTCCAGGCAGGAATTTGGGACTTTATATTTCTGCATTAGAAAGATCTTTAGGGTCTATGTTTGCACAAGTTAATGAGCATGGCCAAGAGCAGGCCGTGTATTATCTTAGTAAGACTTTGACTGATGTTGAGCAAAGATATACTTCAATTGAAAAAATTTGTTATTCTTTGTTTTATATTGTTGATAAATTGCCTCATTATTTTATGAATAATGTTGTGAATGTTATTTCTAAATCTGATATTGTGAAATATATGCTCTCACAACCCATATCTAGGAGTAAAGTTGGTAGATGGGCATTGGCCATGTTTGGCTATGCCATCCGTTATGTACCACAGAAGGTAGTAAAAGGCCAAGTCCTAGCAGATTTTTTGGCCGATCACCCAATGCCTATTGAGGTTGATGTACAGGTAGATTTGGGAATGGTTCAAGTGGTACCATGGCAGCTCGAGTTTGACGGATCTCGCACAGATGAAAAGGCAGGGGCTGGCATTATGATTACTACCCCTAATAATGTTAAATATGAGTTTGCCTTTCAATTCGATTTCACCTGTAGTAATAATTGAGCAGAATATGAGGCCTTGATCATTGGCCTTGAGATATTGTTAGAAATGGGAGCTAGATATGTGGATATCATGGGAGATTCGCAATTAGTTTTGAACCAAATTAATGGCACATATAAGTGCCATAGTTGGAATTTATTGCCATATCATTCACTAGCTACTCAATTATTGAGAAATTTTCAAGATGTGACTTTAACTCATAATCCAAAATCATTGAATAGAGAAGCAAATGACCTAGCTCAGCTTGCTTCAGGTCCCAATATTGAAGAAGGAGAGGTTTCTAAAACAATTTTGGTTGAGAAAAGGACCTTACCTTCAATAAAAACAAGAGGCACAGATATGGAAGTGCTTAGTAATGATATAATTCAGTCTGATTGGCGGTTCCCAATTATCAAGCATTTAATAACTCCTAATAGGCCATGTGATAAGAAAACTAGGTATATGGCCAATCAATTTGTGATGTACTCTGGGGAGTTATTTAAAAAGACTGATGATGGTTTATTATTAAAATGTATTAGCCAACAAGAATCTATGTTAGTAATGGCCGAGGTACACGAAGGAATTTGTGGGGCACATCAGGCCGGGATAAAAATGCGTTGGTTATTATGGAGACATGGATATTATTGGCCCACGGTCTTAAAAGACTGTATCAATTATGCTAAAGGCTGTATAGCTTGTCAAAAGCATGGCCAAATCCAGCATATACCTGCCACTGATTTGAATTATATTATAAAGCCTTGGCCCTTTAGAGGGTGGGCAATAGATGTGATTGGGAAAATTTATCCACCATCCTCAGGATCACATGAGTTTATTATGGTAGCAATCGACTATTTTACTAAATGGACTGAAGCTAAGCCTATGAAGGTTGTTGATCAATAGGCTGTAATTAGGTTTATTAAAGAGCATATTGTACATAGGTTCGGCCTACCTGAAACGATCAATACCGATAATGCCAAGTTATTCGTTGGGATCAAGTGAAAGCATTTGCAAGAGAATATGAGATTAAACTTACTAATTCCACTCCTTACTACGCTCAAGCAAATGGCCAAGTAGATGCCGTAAATAAAACTTTGAAAAGCATTTTGAGCAAAATGTTGAATGAAAAACCTAGGACTTGGCATTTACAGTTATCCGAGGTCTTATGGGCTTACAGAACTTCATTCAAGGAGAGTATTGGAACAACTCCTTATGCCTTGACCTTTGGACATGATGCGGTGTTACCTTTAGAGGTCACCATTCCATCTCTAAGAGTGGCTTTACAAAATGATTTGCTACCTCACGAATATAATGAGGCCATGTTGTTAGAACTGGAAAATTAATCTGAAGAAAGATTGAGAGCCTTAAACAACATTGAGGTTCAAAAGAAAAAAATGGCAAAGGCCTATAACAAAAGAGTAAGATACAAGGCCTTTACAGTTGGAGATTTTGTTTGGAAGGTTGTTTTACCAATTGGGACCAAAGACCCAAGATTGAGAAAATGGTCTCCAAATTGGGAAAGCCCCTTTGAAGTCTTAGATGTAATCCCAGGAGGGGCATATTCATTGAAGGAATTAGTCACAGAAAAAACAATTAAATCTATCAATGGCAAATTCCTGAAAAGGTATTATCCCACTATGTGGGAGGCCATCCAAAGGGATGGCCAAAACAACTAATTCGTGCTTATTTTTGCAGGACCATCAAGTTCAAATACAAAGAAAGAAAAGAGCAAGATCTTTATATTGCTACAAAAAAAAACCCTCAAAATTTCCTACTTTAACGACTTCCATAAAAATCCAATCCATCAAAATACTCGTTTCCACAACATCCAAAATTCCGAAATGTTCAACAAACCAAAATACAACCAAAGTGTCCAGAACAAGACACAAACGCCCAAACTTAAAATTGTTCACATCCTACCATCAAACAAAATTCATTCACCAACCATAAAAACACATCCACCACGAAAATATCCAAAACAACCACCATTGGAACAAACAGTAGCAAGGAAAGAGTAATGTTCAAGGAGATAAAAATCAAACTTGACGGTCAAGAGGGAGGCAAGCATTAAAAGTCTCCAGTGAAGGGAAACCCTGAGCATCAGACCATTCTTTCATGAGCTTAAATTCAGCGAGTTTTAGGTCTTCAGATTTTTTAGCCCAAGTCTGAGCTTCAAGGCTGGTGGAACTATATTCACGCCGCCTGGAAGAAACCTCTCCCCACAGCTCATTGAACCGTTTGTCCGCAGCCTCCATGGCAATGACCTGAGAATCCCGAAGTTGTCTTCTTGCCTCCACTTGGGTTTGAAGATCTTGAATTTGTTTCTGGAGGTTGGCAATTTCAGTGTCTACATCCTTAATCCCTGTTTGAGCCGCCACCTTTTGATTACGAAGGCTGAGCATGACATCTTTGTTCGCCTTAATAAAGGTTTTGGTTTGTTGGCGTTGCTCAAGAAGACCCTCCCATTTCCTCCTATCGGCTAACTTCAATATGAAATCCTTCACGAGATCCATAATTCGAGACATGCGGAGATAAATCTCGTTCATAAAAGGTTCATACTCAGGAACACGGCGTAGATAGTTATAGCATTGAACAAGTTCATTGGCCATGTCTGGATCAAGGTCAGGAAGGTTTGTATTATGCAGTTCTAAGAATCTAGCCTTCTTTTCTTCAATCTCTGCCTTCGGCAAACCAAGGTCAGCATCAGGAGGAAGGTCGGGTTTTGGAGGAACAACATGTGCCTTAGGAATGGGATCATTTAAGGTATCAAACCATGACTCAAGGTCTTCAGGGATGGGAGACTTGGGATCAGCCATTTCTGCTTCAATGGGAATAGACAAGGGCGGGTTTTCTTCAATTAATGCTCGAAGCTCGAAGACCGGAGTTTCTGAATGATCACTGAGAGTGCGAGACGAAGATTCAATGGGGGATTTAGACCAGAGCTTTTTAGTGACCGGGGAATTCTCGGCCTCTTTCTCATTGTGTTCAAAATAAGGGCCACCTTCACCACTGCTGGAAGTGTCCAAAAGATCAATTGTACCAATAGAAAGCTGAGGAGTAGTAGATCTGCTTCCAACAAGACGTTGGGATCGTCGAGTAGGGACCAAAGGGCCTCGAGTTGAGGATGGGTTTTCTTCAGTTTTTTTCCGCAGACTGTGAGTTTGTTTACTGGGAACTTTCTTTTTTGAGATACTTGTTGTTTTTGGTGCTGTTGAAGGAGGGAGTGTTCTTGATTTAAACATAAAAGAAAGCTCAGAGATGTCTGGCTTTACATCAACAGGGCCACCTATAACATCAAATTGCAAAGAGTCATAACCCGTGATAAAATAAAATACATAACCATGAAAATGAATTGGGAACGAACTTACTGTCTAATTTCTTCCGGGCAGTAGGTTTCTCTGTTTTTCGGCCTTTTCTTTTACGAATTATGGGAGAAGGAGGTGAGACAGCTGAAAGTACAGCCGATAAAGACAAAGACCCAATCTTATTTTTGAAGGCTGAAGCCCACCAGGTCTTAAATTCTGATGAGGAAGAGGGTCCTTCAGGCAGAGGAATTATTTCAAATTTTTCCAGGGTTTTCTCAAGCATAAGAGAAATAAATCTGACAGATTCTTCATTGGAAAATATAACTCTCGTGGTGGCTGGAGAATTCTCAGAGAAAAAACAAACTGGGGCAGGGAGATTCAAGTGGAAACCAAGCTGACGACTCACGAGATTTGGTCAATAGATTTCAACCCCGACCTTTGGCATTCTTTTCTCAAAGAAGCCAGCCTAGTGGAGGTCACGAACCAAGAGATACGAACACCAAAGTTGATTTTGTTTGATTAGGTGTTTGTCAGAGAAAGGTGGTTTTTGTAAAAACCAAGATGGCCCAAATTCACGTAGGCCAAAAGGGTAGAAAAGCTGATCATCCCTCTGGAGGGAAAAACCCCAAAAGAACTCAAAATATTTAGTAAAAGACCGAGCAGGAGGCACATAGGCAATCCATTTATGGCCATAAGATGGAAGGTCTCTACCATGGATAGGAGGGGGAAACAGTTCAGGAAGTATTCATAAAACCACAATTGGAGAAGCCAATGGGGACCACCAGAAGGTGCCAAAGATTTGGTCACCATTTCATAAAGACCTATGTATAAATGGCCTAAAACATAAGGGGCTAAGGCCAGTTTCCGGCCTGCAGCCAAGGCCATGGCAACCCTATGGTACTCTTGGGTCATTTGGCCAGATTGACAACACAGAACAAATCTACAAAGCCACTGAAGACGAAAAGCACAGTGTTCTTGGAACGAGGCTTTGTTGGGTAGGGATTGATTTTCTAGTTCGATGTATTGAGACCAGGCTACAGTAGCAGGGGCGAAGTTGAAAGAAAAATCAGGACCAAGATCGGGGATATAAGCCGCAGATGGGATTTCCCCAATAGCAGGCAGTCCGGTTAAAGCACAAACATCCATAATGGTTGGAGACATATGGCCACAGGGGAAAGAAAAAACATTATTGGAATAACTCCAAAAGCAAGCACTAGCAGAAAGAAGCCATGGGTTCCTTGGGAATTCATGTCTACATAACTGAATGTGGTTAAAGATTCCTAAGTTTTTCCATTGTTTCCCAAATTGAGGTTGGAGTTTATCCAATCATTGGACCCACTCTTCCTTTGGTTTAGGCCAAGCCCTAGGGGTTTTGTCTTTTGTCCACTCGTTCCATTTCAGTACGTCACGGTTCACAAGCAGCAGTTCATCAGGATAAAAAGGGAAATGAGATTGAATAGAATCAGGCATAGAAGAACATTTAGTAAAAATATGACCTATTTGATTATCATTTAGTACCTTTTGAGAGTGAGGAAGCTCGAGGAACACGTCAGCAATGGGGTCTGTAGGAGTGGCACTAACCAGAGATTTCTTTTTTGCCATTGACGTTGGAGAATACTGAGATGAAGAAGGGAATCGAAGAAACTATGGTGACAGTAGGGTTTTCGTTGG
>JAESVK010067774.1:0-10870 GCA_017140935.1 Hamamelis virginiana
AAAAACCCTAAAACAATGAATAAAAAATGAATAAAAGAATGCACTAAATGCAACCTAATATGCATGCTAAACTACCATCAAAACATAACATTTAATCACAAGGGAAGGGACTCACCTTTGCATGCTCCCTCGAACACATTTTTATATATCAATCAAACATCCCAAATGATAAAAATAAACTATGATGAGAATAATACTAATACTAAACTTAGATAGATTAACAACCTAATATGAACAACACAAATCCATACTACCATGTGATTTTAAAACTAACCTAACATGATTACTAACCTAAAAGACTTAAACATGCATGAACTTAATCCTAAATAACCAATCCTAATATGATATGATTAAAGAAGAATAAAAGAAGAGAAATATGCATATATAAACTAGCCTATCATGCATACTAATAAAAACCTAAACTATGCATACTAACAATGAACTAAACCCTATACATACTAACAATGAACTAAACCCTATATATACTAAGAAAATAAAACCTAACCTAGCATGATCATAAAAGAAAAAGAAGAACAAGAATAAGAAAAGAAAACTGCAAAAAAACTTTAAAATACTAACCTCTTTCTCTGCCTCCTTGCTTCAAGCCTTCTTCTCAAGCTCCAAGCCTTCTCCTCAAACTCCAAGGACTCTAAGGACCTCAAAGACTTTAAAACTTAAGCTAGAGTGCTATGGGGGAAGCTTGTGCAATTGCTCAAGCCTCTACTCTCCAAGCTAGCTCTCTAAAGCTTATTTCTGTGTGTTGAAACTGATTTCAGGGCCCTCTATTTATAGGGAGGCCTGAGTGTGATCAATGGCTGAGTTTAAACCTCTTAGGAATGATCCAAGGGCTCTAAACCAGTCTTCCAAGGTGTTCATACTCATCCAAAAGTCCCCATGGCCGAATTGGACACAAGGCAAGGCTTGGAAGAGTCCCTAGTAGGTAAAAGACTGAAAATTAGCAATTACTGGGCGAGAGCATGGATGACCGTCCACCCTAGGATGGCCAATCGTCCGGGGAGGGATGGTCATCGATCCTTCAGCCCAAATTTGACCTATTTTGGGCCTCTCTCGACCCGTCTCGGCTGTTTTCGGCTTTTCGGGCCCATTTTAAGTCCAAATTCGACTATTCAAGCGCCAAAACGATCGTGATTCGATTCTCCATGTTTTAAGAAGTGTTTGAAGTGAAAATGCATTGACCAAAGTCAAAGTTTTAGGGAAAAGCTGACCGATTAATTGTTTAGGGCCTGCCGGGCCTAAATTAGGGTTTTGAAATCTGCTAACCGATTGCTCTCGAAATCATTTCTTCTTCTCAAAACAAGTTTTAAAACGTTTTGAGAAAGTGTTTTGAAGCCTTTGAAGGCTTTGGTTTGATAAAAAAGTCGAATCCCGATTGTTTCCGGTCGAAACCCTAATCTGAGCTTGAAAGGGTCTTTCGAGCCTTAAGAACCAAACATGAGCCAGAAGGCTTAACAGAACTTGCCACTGATCAACTTAGCTACAAAACACACTTTAAATATCCATGCCAAAGTCTTGGGACAATTCGAGACAAGATCGATAGCCATTCAGAGCCTTTGTGATTCAAAGGACAGCACTGCCCTTCAAGTCACAAAAGGCCTTATTTTCTATCAAACCTGGCTCAGAATGCTATGAAATTTTGCAGGGATGCTCCTAGACTCTCTAAAAACCTAATGCAAAAAGAACCGACTCAATTTGACCTAAAAACACACATGTGATAATGACATCTATCTAACTACCTACAGGGGGTAAAACTGAGAACTTAGGGTTTTGGCAACCATTCATGACCATACTCATGGTCAAAAATGGATGTCTACAACAGTTTTTCCCTTATCTTACTTCTTCTTCCCAACAAACACCTCTTCCTCTCCTCATTCCCTTTTTCTTCTCCCTCTCCTACGTCCTATCAGCCAACCTCACCGGCCAACAACCTCTAGTGAAAGCTTGAGGTTTTCAATCAACAACACATTTTTACAATCATAGGTTCTCAATTGAACAGAAAATGAGAGGATCAGGCAACTCCTCCTAATCTGCAGCTCGTCGGCATATGTGGTATTAATGTATATATTTACATTTACCGTATACAGTACATATACCATATACTGTCTATTGCCTATATAAGGCTTTACTGTACATTAAAACTTTTTAATACATTTTTCATACTTTTCTCTCATTTAACATGGTATCAGAGCTAAATACTTAGAAACCGAAGCCAACCACTGCCCCATCGCCGCTCCACCTCCGAACCCAGCCAACCACCACTACCCCACCGCCGAACCCAGCCATCAAAAGCTATCATGGCCTTAACATCCGGCTATCCAAGAACAAAACTCGACCTTCCAGTCACCCAAACCCATCAACCTACCACTCAAAAGACTCCATTTTTTCCAATCTACAAAACCCCGCCGAAATCAGCCCCATTGTCGCCTTCATTCGCCACTTAAAACGGCGCGCGTCAGATCTACTCGCATCACCAACGTCCACGCGCTCTCACGCGCCGCAACAGCCTCTCCGGTGTCGCTGACGTCATCCCTACTCACGTCAGCCTGACGTCACCCTAGCCACGTCAGCCCTAGCCCCCGCACTTCGCCACGTCAGCCCTAGCACACTCCCCATCAGCCACCACGTCGACCTGCCACGTCAGCCTCTACCACGTCATCATGCTCCGACCCGACTCGACATGTCGAACCGACCCGAAATTTTGACCCGACCCTGATTTTGACTCGCCACCTCGACCCGTTGACCCAACCCGGTAATTTTCAGAAATTACAGTTTGCTCCTCAAACTTGCTGGAAAATTACCGCTCTGCCCCCAAACTTTCTGGAAATTACAGTTTGGCCCTTCCCAGCATTTTTCGACGTCCTAAATCTGTATTTGAGGTCTTTTTTTCAAACTCAGCCTCCTTTTGGCACTTTCAAGCGCAATGGTTGACTTAGACGTTTCTAAACCCATTCCAACGACTCTCAATGGCCGTAATTACATTATCTGGGCTCATGCTATGTCACTCTACCTTAAAGGGTGTCTCCTTTGGAAATATGTTTCTAGAGAATCGATTCGACCTGTGCGAGATGAAACAGAGACCGAGTCCAAATTCTCTGAGAACCTTGAAGCTTGGGTCGGTAAAAATAGTCAAATCATGTCATGGTTTCACTGCACCTGTGATCCATCTATTCATTCTCAATTTCCTCACGTCACGACTGCCAAAGAGATTTGGGATTTTCTGCGACACCGCTATTCTACTTCTAATCTCTCTCAACGCTATCAGCTCTTGACCAGTCTCCATCGCTTGCATCAGGCTCCAGGTCAGTCTATTGACAATTTTGCCTCTCAGATATATGGAATTTGGAATCAGCTATACAATATCCCCCATTCATGGTCCACTCCGGCAGATGCGACTCTTTATGCCTCTATTAGGGAGGAAGACCACTTGATTCATTTTCTCATGGCTCTTCGTGATGAGTTTGATCCTTTTCGTACTCAGTTGCTTAATTAGGAACCATTATCTAGTTTGGACAGTGCTATTTCCAAACTTATCTCTAACAAGACTCACCGTGGTCTTCACCAGTCTCCCTACACGGACTCCGTACTCGTTACCCACCAAACCAGGGGGGACTCTGATGGTAAACCTCCAACTGCTGACACAGCATTTGCTACTCATCATCTCAGACGGGACTCATGGGACTCTAGTCAAAAATCCTGTAGATATATCCATGAGACTACCTATGCTCTTCTTAATTGCCCGGTCAGAATTTATAAATCCTGTAGACGGGACTCGTGGGTTAACTCTGTGTGATTTGGGTCTCACTGTTATTTTTTCTCGTTCTGGTTGAGTTGTATAGGATCCGCGGAATGGACAGACTCTTGGGATAGGCCGTAAAGTTGGTCGTCTGTTTGAGCTCATCAATCTCCACAACACTTCATCATCACCGCAGATTGCTGCTCCTACTCACTCTACTTCTTTACATTTATGGCATTCTCGTCTTGGACATGTTTCTATTAGTCGTTTAAAGTCTTTAATTTCTACTGGTTGTTTGGGCTCAGTTAGTAATGAACATTTAGATTGCTTATCTTGTCAACTTGCTAAACAATCGGCTTTGCCTTTTAATACTAGTGACTCTATTTCTTCTGCACCTTTTGATCTAGTTCACTCTGATATCTGGGTCCTTCTCTCACTTCCACAATAGGTGGATCAAGATATTTTGTGATTTTTATTGATGATTATTCTCGTTATACTTGGCTTTTATCTTCTACATACTCATTCTGAACTCAAGCAGGTGTATTATGATTTTGCACGAACGGTCAAAACTCAATTCTCTTGTGATATCAAAGTTTTTCGTGCCGATAATGCCATAGAATATCGAGACTCGGAGAATCTTTCCTTCCTTCGCACCAATGGCACTCTACCCCACCGATCTTGTCCCGGCACTTCTCAACAAAATGGACGTGCTGAACGCAAACATCGTCACCTTTTGAATACTACTCGAGCTCTTCTTATCTCATCATCCTGTCCAGAGCATCTTTGGGGAGAAGCTGCTCTTACTGCTGCTCACTCCATCAATCGTATTCCTTCACCCACTGATTGGCATCATAAATCACGTCTTAAGCTTTGCTTTTAACCCCATTTTGTCGCACATTCTAATTCAAATATCATAATTTCGATGCATTTGACTTAAAGTTCACTTTTTAATGTTTTATAGGTTTTTGTTGTCAAAGACTGGTTTAAAGGCCCTCTTTTCGGCGATCCTTTTTTTGTTGCAAAGTAGTGGAGCAAGCTTGGATTGAGTTTGGTGAAGTTTGGAAGCAAACCGAAGCTTTTTGGCAAAAGTTGTTCCCTACTACCGGTAGTAGGCTTACTACCGGTAGTAGGCTTACTACCGGTAATAGGAATTATCAGGAAATTCTGGCAGGAAACCAATGAACTCTTCAACTGGTAGTAGGCTTACTACCGGTAGTAGAGGACCCGCGCAGCAGATTCCTATTTTTACTTTTCGGTGCCCTTTTCAATGGCAAACTTGTAATTTCTTCCAAATTTAAGTTGCCCTAAAGCAAAGGAAATGTTACTTTACTCTTGGGCCGTGTGAAGGGGAGCCAATCTTCTCAAACGCGTTTCTCTCTTAGTCTTCTTCTCTTAGGGTTTTCTCCATAGATTTTCTGAGGGCTCTTAGTTTTTCTCATGGATTTCTCTTTAGATTACTTAATACTTAGTTTAATCACTTAGTTAATGTTAGATTTAGTTGGTTCTTACTTTCTTTCACTTGTAATCAATAGTTTTAGTTGTTTCATCTTACTTTTGGCATGAAGACTTTGTATTTTCATCTCTTTGGTAATATAGAAGCATTTATTTCAGACTTTATGCATTTATTGTTCTTCTTTGTGCATTTACTTCTATTTATGGCTAGCTAAGCACCCCAAAGTGGGTTCTATGGTGGATTTCCTCTCCAAGCCTTAGGTAAATGATGTTCTCTCATCTCAAAGCTTTCAAATACTAATGGAATGAAGTTTAAACACTCTCTCATCTTTTGAATCCTTGAAATTTCATATTCATAACCATTTTATGACTAGTTAAGCTTGTTGTGTTTGGTTAATGAGTACATATGCACATTACATGTCTGTGAAAATGCCCAAGAGAGTTTTGAATTTCATTCTATCATTTATTTCACCTTATTTAAGCCTCTATTGTCAAATCCTCCAATCAAGACCATAGAGTAAATGGAATCTTGGTTGAGTTTTGTTTGTGAGCTCATTTATCGAAGGTTTGGAAGGAATGAACCCATAGGACCCATCCTCTTTATTTAACAAGTTATCATTCTCAACTTGCCATTAATGTGGCAGAAATCTTTCACAACAAACAAACCCCCATATTTTACACTTTCTTTGCATTTTTTGGATAGCAAGACCTAAGAATCGAGTAGAACCTATTCCACTCCCTGTGGATATGACCTAGGGACTCCTAGAAATTATTGCTTAACGATCATTGGAATCCTACGCTTGGGACTCTTTTGCGCACATCACAATTTCAATTCAAGACCCATCACTGCCAACCAATCACCCTATGAGAGTCTCTATGGTCGTTTTCCTGACTATCAGACTCTTCGAGTTTTTGGTTGTGCTTGTTTTGTTCTTATTCAGCCTCATGAACAAACCAAGTTAGAACTACGAGCTCGTCTTTACTATTTTCTGGGTTATGGGTTAGAACATAAAGGCTATCGCTGTTGGGATACGTTATCCAAACTGTTAGCCCTAAGGTCCTTGACCTTATTTTGATGATAACTAAACCATACTTCTCTTCTAACAAATGGTTGAGTGTTTTGTATCCATAGATTGTCTTTGGAAGTCTACATCAACATTCATCAAGTATTTCAAGTGCTATTTATTCAAATCAAAGCTCATGGTGATAAACTACAAGTGTCAAAGGGCCAAATTGAAGTCAAGTTGATCTACATATACTTTAGGAACTCTTTGTAAGACTTCTCTCATGATCAATTGTGTAAAGCTCAAGAGAAATGTTTTTCATCTCATTGTGCATTAGCATTCATGCTCAATTTGCTTTCAAAATTGACCAAAAATGTTTTGAAACACTTAGTTAATGTGTCAAGGTGTTTAGTGTTGATTTTGACTTAGAAATTTCGAATTATTGCCTTTGCAACTTCACTAGTCGACTAACCCATCTAGTCCTAGTCGACTAATCGGAGTACAAAAGCAATGTTTATGAAAATTCTAAGTTAGTCGACTAATCACCCTTGACTAGTCGACTAATGGTTTCTTAGTCGACTAACCCGCTCTTGCTAGTCGACTAATGTAAGGTCAGTAGCTATGTTTTGGTTGCAATTTTACTAGTCGATTAATACCCCATGTCCTAGTCGACTAACCGATCCCGGATTAAAATTTCTCAAATATTTTTAAGTTGCTAGTCGACTAACCCTCCTTGTTCTAGTCGACTAACAAACCCAGATTTTGTTCTTTATGGTTTTTGCTTAGCTAGTCGACTAACAAGCTTGTCCTAGTCGACTAACCGAGCCCGGGAATGTAAAATACCTTTGAAAATGCCTTGTTAGTCGACTAACAAGCTTGTATTATTCGACTAAGGGTTCTGCAACTTCAAAACAGCTCTTTCCTAAACTAGTCATTCAAGCATTAAATGTTCCCCAACCACCCTAAAACCTTCTTAATCCGACTTCTAGGGTTTCAAACTGTCATTTGGGTTTAGGATGGCTATATATTGAAGGTTGGTGTTCATTTATTGCTTACCAAGTGATTAAATCTTTTGTCTTACACTCATTACTCTCAAGCATTCATTATTCACTCTTCTCATTGATTAAATACTCTTGTGTTTCATCCATTTGATCTTTTGAGAAGTTATTGTACTCTTGTATTGATTACAAATCAGCTTTGAGAAGCATTCATTGTATCATTCAATATTCAATCTCTTATATTGTGAGTTTTGTAAGGGTTTTGTGAGAACTCTTGTGGGTGAGTTATCTTCCACCTTGAAAGAAGGCAAGTTGTAAAGGTTTCTCCACCTTGAAGGAGTTGCATAGTGGATTAACCCTCTTGACGAAGTTCTTGAGGCGTGGATGTAGGAGGAGACCGAACCACGTTAAAACCTTGTGTTTGATTCTCCAACTCAATCTCTTTACTTTAAGTTCTTGATTTTATATCTTGTTGTATTAAGTTAATATTCAATCTTGCATTTCACTTATCCAATTTCAAGTTTGCAAAGTTATTATATCCCATTTTTGTAAGTAATTTTTATTTGCCTATACTCTATTCACCCCCCTCTAGAGTATATTTTGGGCCAACACAAATGCCTTCATATTTCTCGTCATGTGGTTTTCTGGGAACATAAAATATTTTCCTCCCTTTCCCAATTTCACTTACCTTTTTCTGCCCATACAAAACCATTCTTCACTAATTCATCTATCTATTTCTTTCCTGATGATTCTCTAATAGGGTCAAACCAACTTACGACTTCTTCTGAGGCGCCTCCAATACCTGCGGATCATGTTCTCGACTCAGCAACTCCCCTTAATCTTGACAGTGATCCTCCACTTTGTCGCTCCACACGGGTAAGGGAACCACCCAATCATCTTCGTGATTTTCATTGTTTTTCCACTATCCTCTCTCATCATGAACCTCAAACATATCATGAAGCTTGTTCTAATCCTCTCTGGCAAAAAGCAATGGCTGATGACTTGCAAGCTTTTCACAACACTCATACTTAGGATCTGGTTTATCTCCCTTTGGGAAAATCTGTGGTGGGTTGTAAATGGGTGTACAAAATCAAGACCCGTTCCGATGGTTCCATAGAGAGCTACAAAGCTCGTCTAGTGGCTAAAGGCTTTACTCAGGAGCATGGCATTGACTATGAGGAGACCTTTGCCCCTGTGGCTCGCATTACTTCAGTTCGCATCTTGATTGCTATTGCTGCTACTCAACACTGGAAACTGTTCCAAATGGATGTTAAGAATACTTTCCTTCATGGTGATCTTACTGAAGAATTTTACATGCGCCCTCTACCTGGATATGATCATCCTCCACACAAGGTCTGTAAACTTCGCCGTGCTCTCTATGGGCTGAAACAGGCTCTTTGAGCATGGATTGCCAGGTTTAGTGCTGCTATTAGATATTTTGGCTTCACCTCCTGTCCATATGATTCAACTTTATTTCTTCGCAAGAGTCTTACCCTTCTTATCATCTATGTTGATGACATGATTATTACTGATGATGACCTTGGTGGCATTTCAGATCTCAAATCCTTTCTCCATCAGCACTTTGAGATGAAGGATCTTGGCAATCTCAGTTACTTTCTTGGTCATGAGATCTCTTCCGATTCACATGGCTACTATCTTTCTTAAGCCAAGTATGCATCCGATCTTATCACTCAAGCTGGCCTCACTGATACTAAGACTGTCGCTACTCCTCTTGAGACAAATGGTCGACTTACTCCTTTTGATGGAAATCTGCTGCCTGATGCCACTCTCTATCGTCAACTTGTTGGCAGTCTTATTTATCTTACTGTCACTCGCCCAGACCTTGCATATATTATTCATCTTGTTAGTCAGTTTATGTCTGCTCCCCGCTCCACTCATTTTGATGTCGTTCTTTGTATCCTTTGCTATGTCAAGGGTACATTGTTTCATGGTCTTCATTTCTCTGCTACTTCCTCTCTGGAATTACGTGCTTACTCGGATACAGGCTGGGCTGGGGATCCTACCGATCATCGTTCTACCACTGGCTTCTATTTTTTTCTAGGTGATTCTCTTATCTCCTAGCGCAGCAAGCAAACTGTTGTTGCTCGATCTAGTACTAAAGCTGAATATCGTGCTCTTGATGAGACTACTCAAGAGCTTCTCTGGCTTCGTTGGTTACTTGAAGCCATGGGTATCTCCCATTCCTCTGCCACTACTTTGTATTGTGACAATCAAAGTGCTATTCAGATTGCACACAATGATGTCTTTCACGATCGTACTAAGCATATTGAAATTGATTGTCACTTTGTTCGTCATCATTTTGGCCAAAGAACTGTGCATCTTCTTCCTGTTTCGTCCACTAACCAAGTTGCAAATATTTTCACTAAGGCTCATCCTTTGGGACGCTTTCAGGATCTGATTGACAAACTCAAGCTAGTTTCTCTTCAACCGCCTTGAGTTTGAGGAGGGATGTACGTTAATGTATATATTTACATTTACCATATACAGTACATATACCATATACTGTCTATTGCCTATATAAGGCTTTACTGTACATTGAAACCGTTTAATACATTCTTCATACTTATCTCTCATTTAACATGCGAGAATCTAACTCCACCTTGATCTGTTTCGGTTTTTTTTTTTTTTCCTTCTTTCTCTCTCCTTCTCTTTTGTGCTTCTTTTCTTTCTCTGTTCTCTCTATCTCCCTCCAATGCTGACGATCAGTGCCCAAAGAGAAGAAGACACCGCTGCTCTCTCCTTTTCTTTGGCTAATAGTGATTTGCAGCAAAAAATTATGGCGAATCATGATCGATCGGCGGTGGCAGAGGAGAATATTGCCAGAAAAGACTCTCTACTACTGGTTCGCCATGTAGATCTGAAGCAAAAATTGAGTTACACGTCGCCGGAAAAGACGATCTCGGATGGAGATGTCAAGATAGTTCTTCACTCCTTTCTATGCTAGCAACGACAAATTTGGACAACCATCGAATTTGGACGTCCGAATCAAACCCTCACCCATCAGATTTTGCCGACAACCTTCGTCTCCGGAAAATGTTGGCGGAAAATGGCGACGTGAACTGACGAATCCAACTGCACCGAAGACGTTCTGAAGTTGTTGGTCCGGTGGGGGAGTAGCTTTGCTACAAAGCCGTGGTTCATTCTCTCTCTCTTCCCTCTTCTTCTTTCTTCTCTCTCTGTTTTCCTCTCTTTCTCTTTCAATCTCTTTTTTTTTCCTAGTTGCTGGAAAAATGTAGGAAAAACAAAGTTCTTTTTTGTTTTTTTGTTTTTTCTTTTTTTTTGTAAAAGTTAATTTTTTGTTTGGTTGCTAGGAAAATGTAGAAAAAAGAAAGAATTATTTTTTTATTTTTTTATTTTTTTGGGTGTAGTGAAATCAGATTCTCGCTTAGTGACATGCATTTTTCGACGTATTGAAATGCCGGAAATGAATAGTGAAATACAGTTTCCTAAGTAGTGAAATTCGGGGTTGGGCGTGGAGGTGACATTGAAAGTTGTTGGTGTTCACATCTAAAACCTAAGGCACACGGTTGGCGGATTGCGAGGGCGTGCCAAGACTTCCTAAAGTCCAATTGAGGTTGTTTAGAACACGACCCTCAGCACTTCCTGGCCAGAATCAAGGTTGGAAGACCTTGATGCCAAGTCAG
>JAESVK010067777.1:0-10088 GCA_017140935.1 Hamamelis virginiana
CTCCACTTTTCTCCCCCTCATTTCCTGCCCTTTCTCTCCCATTTTAGTTAGCCAAACGAGAGAAATGGAGAGAAATTGGACAACTTTCTCTTCTCTTCTCTCCAATTCTCTCAATCCAAACAGACTTTATATATATATATATATATATATATATATATATATATATATATATATATATATATCGAATGGCATGAGCAAGAAGAGTAGTAAGAGGAATTTTCTCTCCACGTCCCCCAACTAATTTTACTTAATTGACCTTCCAGTGATTTGATGGAAGAAGAAGATGTTTAAGGTTCAAAGTCTTAGCTTCCAAAACACGATATGATAAAAGTGGTCCAAAAGAATATAAAAATGAGCTCATGTCCAAGCATCTTCTATAACCCTCTTGAAGATCTAACTACAGTTAGTCAAGAAAATTATATATAGGGACCTTAATTTGTAGGAGCCATGAACAACTTGGATTGAGGGCAACTCATGCTTTCCACTCATGTGTGAAACATAGAATATTCAAGTCGGAGGACCTAATATTCATTACTTTATTTCCAACCATTTCATATGAACTCTTTCTTAGTATCACAATGCAGTAAAGTATTGCCGAGTCTTTCCATTTTTATTTTTTATTTTTTTGCTTTTCTAAGTTGGGCCTTGAGTATACACCGATGGATTTCAACTAGGGGTGCAGCTCGGATCGGATTGGGGATAAATGATGACCAATTTGAACTAATTCGGATTAGGCTTTCAAGGACGAAGACATCAATCCTAATTCAATTCGGATTGGACCACGGTTCTTCATTAAAAGAAAAATCAAAATAAAAATTTTAAAAATTTCCTAATATTCAATTCAATTATAGCTACATAAGGACATGATTTTTTTTCCCAGTTATAACAAGCAACAATGTAAAATTCATACTTCCACGTAATTAAACAATTGAACAAACTAACAATTAGGTATTAACCATTATGTAAAGTAACAATAAATAAATAAATAAATAATTTAGTCCAATAATCCAAAATAAACCTCTAAAAGGAGAAAGTTTTTTGATATAAGAAAACAAACAAAACCATAATAATTAAAAATTCTAATATTTCTTAAAATATCATAGTATAATAATTTTTTACAATGACATTTTTAAAAAACCGACCATTGGATCACTATGATTTTTGGTATACATGACATACATAAGTATGGGAATTGAACTCAGATTTCGGATTGGACTGGTTCCCAAAAGGCCAAATAAGAGGACCGATCTGAATTGAATTTAGATTAAATAATTGGAACCAGGACCAATCCAAATTTAATTCGGACTAGTTCTTAATCGGATTGAACCGGTTCCTAGTTTGACCCATTCCGAATTGCACCCCTAATTTCAACACTCCAAAATTTATGACCTTGTAATCTTAATTCATTCTCAAGATTGGATAGTTTTTAACTCTTAGTCATCGGTCTTGTCCCATCTTAGCGTGGCATTCAAGACTAAGCCAACTAGATGACAAAGGAGTTGATTAGGAAGACCTGTCCATTTTAGATTTGCACTAAAGTCTCTTCTAATGAAATTGACTTCCATTATCTCGAGCCAGTTTTACAAAATTATTGGTCGTACTATTAGATTTTGAAATGAAAGAACTAGTACAGAGTGAAAGGGCAGGCCTAGTGGAATTATATTCAAACATGTCTAGCACTTGAATTATTTGATGGGAGAGGAAGATATTTAACGTTCAAAGTCTTCCAGGCCACTAGTCTTAGCACTTGAATTATGATTAAGTAGTCTAAAAGCAAATAAAAATGAGCCATGTATGTTACCATCTTTACTTTTATTCTATCTTACTATCAATTGGTTTTGGTACCTAATATTTAATAAAATTAAAAATTAAGCATTGAAAATTTTAGTACCACTAAATGGAGAAAATTCAATTTTCAATCTCTCGTTAGTCTACTGAAATGTGCTCATGTCCAAGCAGAGTTTGTAGGAAGTACAGTAGCTATGACATCGACAGTTGTTTCTAACTTTTAAGAGTGACTAGTTATAACACACATGCGTTACACGTGAATAGTAATAATAATATCTTATTATATATATATTTGTATTTTTCTAGATATTTTAAAATAAGATGCCATATCATGTTAATTTGAAAATTATTTTATTGTGGGAGTGGAATTTAGTGGGACTATGTCTACAAAAAGTAAAAAATAAATAAAGTTATCGTGCATGAAAAAGATCGATATAAACCTAATCTAACTAAGAGACGCAACAATACTTCTTCACTATTTAGTTTAATTAACACTCAATTAGCTAGGTTCTTCAACAATTAATGTTATATACATTAGTAGAAAAGTGGCCCAATTCGTGTCTTCAATCTTTGCTGATTTATCCCTACAAACAAACTATTGATGTCTTAAATCTTTGTTAATTTATACCCAAAATGGTATGTCATAAACCTTTTTTTTTTTTCTTCCAAAAAACAAACTCTTAACATGCCATCCAAGAGGAATAATACATGTGGCTTATGTGTGGCATTTATATTTGAATTTTAGATTTGAATCCTTGTGGTTGGTTGTTTTTATCATATTAACACACTAATTATTATAATATGATAGTGTTGACAATGCATTATTATAAGAAAATAAGGTTATTGATGATGCCTTTATTGATGTAGCAGAAGTTGATTACAGAAGCTAAAGAACTAAGAACTAAAAGCTGAGCAGTAAAAAGAAATGAAGAAAAGAGCTGCTTTGAGCCTGATTGGTTTGGGTTGTTGATGATGCCTTTACTGCTATTTTAAGCCTCTTTAAATAGATGTTTGGGCTGCAACCGTTCCGGTCCACTTCTTCCATCTCCTTAAACCTTGGGCCATTATTCCATTATCCATGATCGTGGGCCACTTCTCCACTTCCATTAACTGCCTCACTATCCAGCAATTAACTAATCCAGCCCACTAATTATAACTTCCACTTAAATCCTCATTTGCCACGCGTCAGCCTCTGAATATCCTACTATTTTACCATATGGCGCCATGTTAGCAAATCTTTCTGCACTCGTGGTACTCAGATATTACTTCTCACAATGCCCACGTGGCCTTCTATTTTTGCAGTATTAAGTAACTTCTTTTCTCTCCATATGCTGCCACATGGCACTTTGCTAGCTTTACATGTGTTGTAATTTGCTCGGCTTTTCTTCCAATTCCTCATATTTCCAAAATTTATTTTGGGTGAACAATAATAATTATGTTTGCATTTTAATTTATAAATGTGTAAATAATATTACATAGAATCAGTTCAACTCAGTGTAAGTTGGGGTTCACTTAAGGCCTGTTTGGCTTAATACCCTTTGGTGGGTTATAGGTGGGGAAAATGGTTCCCACAATACTTATCTTTAAAATAAGCCTGACTCAAAGTTGTCTGCATAATTTTACTCAATTTCTACATGACAATTAAGAAAATAAGGTTATAAAACTGCATTACCTGCACGTAGCTTAACTCTGGTAATGAGAGAATCCATGCTCTTAATTTTTCGAATTTTCAGTATGTCAACCTCTTCATATTAAGTTCGGTACAACATTTATTTAACATTCATCTTCTTTACTGCTGCCTTTTTTAGATCAATTTTTTTTTGGATTTCATCAAATTCAAATACACTACTTTCTTCAGTATCCTCGGCTGCCTTTTCTTACTAATTCAGATTGGAAATTGAAAGTTTGATCGAATAAATATTAATCTTGTTATATAATCACAGAAAGATTGGTTTACTTAATTTATCATATCCACAATTTTCTATTTAATGTAGATCAAGAAAATAACGGAGTGAGCTAACGAGATACAGAGTTTTTTTCTTTTTAAAATATATTTCCAATAAACTCCTTGGTGTTTACATCAACATCATAAGGCCATGCAATAATCTAATAGATATTTGAATTATTGGATAGACTATAAAATATTCTAGAATATACATTTTGGATTATTGTTCGAATGTATGTTTAAATGCTTAAATTATTAGCTTATAAACTTTTAAATATTTTTTTTTCCTATAATCAAAGTATAGGGGTGTACACACAAATTTCGCGTTTTTAAATGAACACCGAAAAAAGAATAGACAAATGTTGATTTTGATTAATATTTGAAAAATGCGGAGTACAATCTCCGTTGATCTTCTATAAAAGACTTAAAATCCTTTGATTCTTCTCTTGGAGATTTTGATTCAAGGGTGATGATGACTTGTTCTTGAATCTGGTTAGTTTAAAGAGTTGTTGAACTTGATCTTCAATTTGAAGTTTTGATATTCAACTTGAATGCTTTGGATCTTCAACTTGAATGGTTTGATCTTCAACTTGAAGGGATTTAATCTTCAACTTAAAGGTTTGATGAAGGCTTTGATTTCAACTTGAAGTGCTTGATGCTTGATCTTCAATTTGAATGCTTGATCTTCAACTTTGAAGGACTTTGATTTCAACTTGAACGGCTTGATGCTTGATCTTCAACTTGAAAGCTTGATTGTTGGGAAGTTCTTTAGGGCTTTAATGCTTCAATCTGACAGAGCTTCTTTGCTTGTGAATTCGTCTCCCAAACCTTTGGAGGCCACCCTTATTTATAGTGGTAAGCAGGGGAGAAGCCAAGAATTCAGTTCAGGGAAGACGAACTTTGGCCTCTTTTGAACTAGCTTTTCTTAAAATCACTTTTTAGAACTCAAAATTCTACTTGATCCATAGAGATAAGTGATAATCACATTTAGTTGACTTGAGAGATAGAGGATAGTTGGTCAAAGTTAGGTCCCTAATTTTTGACACAATAACTTATACTATGAAATTAATATGTTAAGAGTTGATTTGGGCATAATTCTAAAGAGATATACGAAAAAATAGTTCTCCCAAAACGATATTCGGTAAAGCTAGTACAAATGTGGCTTTTAATTGGTTGTTAGTACCTTATTCCAATTCAAAAAATCGTGAACACATTTGTTCAATTTTTTTAATCGTATTAGTTTGAGGTAGAAAAAATTCCAAAAAATTTATAATTCATTGATATATGATAAATCATAGGACTTCTATCATAAGGTATACCTTATGCAAAATCACAGTGACTTCTATAGGGCCAAATTGCATAAGGTGACTTCTATAGGGTCAAATGAAAACCATGTTTTAAAAACTGACTATTGGATTAGATGATGTGCTAATGAACTTCATGTTCTCTAAAAATCACAATGATCCAATGGCCAGTTTCTGAAAAATGTTACAATGAAAAATTATGACTTTTTTTTTTTTGGTCTTTAAAATGTCACCAGTTTTTCCTAGTTAGTTTTTTCAAAAGCTGGCCATTAGATCACTATGATTTTTGACGAACATAAAATTCATAAGCAGTTCATCTAATTCAACAATCAAATTTTCAAAATATGATCTACATTTGCTCCTATAGAGGTCACCTATTTGATCAAGGGTATTTTACATTTACAAAATATGATCTCTATTAAATAAAAGATATTTCACATACAAAGTATATTGTTATAGTAATTGTGCAATGGGATTGCTTCCAAATTCAATGTTAAGTTATACACTTACTCCAAACTTAATTATATTACATCCAAATCCATTGAATCAAGGGTATTTACATGCACAATTTATTGTTTTAGTGACTTGTGCGGGGATTACTTCCAAAATTAATGGTTGCATGCTCCAAAAATTAACCTGACTTAAAGGAATGCACAATTAACATTATTAATGAAGTAAATAACTAAATAGTGGTTTCTAATTATTATGGAGTAACTAATTAAGAGAATTAAGATTAAATTAGTATTCATTTAAAAGAAAAAGGATAAAATTGACTTTAAAATTTTATATAAGAACAAAGAAGTCAATCAAAAGTTTTTCACCCTAAAGTGTACTTTTAGAAGTAGTATAGAGTATAGATATACATGTTTTCTAAAAGATCGTAAATGTGGGACTATTCTAGTTTGCATGATCGAACAAAAATTTGCTAGGAAGTCTTTATTGGAAACAATATTTTAAAACTCAGAACGTTTATCGAATCGGACAAGTGACTGGGTTAAGGTTCAACTGGTTCAACCGGGTTGAACCGCGACGTCATCATGATGTCATAAATATATTATTTATTTATTAGAATAAAAGCTGTAAAAGATTCAAAATATAATTTTTTTTAAATGTTTGTACAATCAATTCATATATATGAATGTATGTGCAGTCATCTAAATTGAAAATTGATAATTACTATTAATGAGATATAGAATAGTATATTTGAAAAATGTGTCATGGTTTTAATATCCAAGCAGAGGATCCAGACTCATATAGTAGGCATGAATATAAGGCATGAACAAAGACATTGTGAGAATCCAAAAACTTGCATTAATTGAGGACAACTCATGCTATCACATGAAAGGGAAAAAATATTAATCAATATAATAAGAAAACACGACTTTCCATCCAATTCCAAATACAACCCCACATCCATATCCAATCAACACGACTTTCCATCCAAATCCACTAGTAAACACTTGATCGTCTTCTTTGCGGACTATGCCTTGGTGGATATACGATGTGTTTGGCCATGGATCTCAAAGATTATACTTAAATTTGGCACCTCAAATAGTAAATGTCATTTGTGACATGTTATAATTTCCATTCAAAAAGTAGGAAATGCTAAAATATAGCATTAATATTGTATTGAAGCACATATGTACTAAAATTTGGCACTAATGTCATTCGGTGCATTTTTTGTGCCAAATTTTGGCACTAACACATCAAATAGCATAAATGCATTGAAGATGCTCTTATCAATGCTATCAAATACTCATCTCTCAATAAACACAATCAAGCTATCATTCATGAAGGGATTGAAAAGGAAAAAATTTAGAAGGAGAAGGATAGGAGTAAAATGAAGAGGTCAAAAAAATTGAGGGGGCAAATTCAAGAATTTTAAAATTTTTAGGACATAAAATTTAAAAATAAAAATGTCAGTGGGGCAACTGCCACCCATGAAGTATACATGGCTTCATCCATGGTCACAGTTGTTTAACAGTTTGTATTTTGAAAGCTAACGGTTAGATCATTGTGATTTTGGGCAGATAAGACATACATAAGAAGATTATCCAATCCAATGGGGTGTTTTTCAAAATACATTTTGCAACAATCGACTTTTCCAACTTTGCGTCATGTACACCTTATATAGAACCTCCGTGTGTGTGTGTGTGTGTGTATATATATATATATATATATATATATATATATACGAGTAATGATCCATTAAGGACCTATCATTAATCTTAATTTAAGGACCGCTTGCCATTAGGATATATAGTACTTTTGAAAAAATTACTGTTGGATTAGATAATCTTCTTATGTATGTCATGTTTGCCAAAAATCACAGTGATTCAACAATTGGTTTTCAAAATACAATGCAATATATTAAACAATTGTTACAGCATCCAACTGTAAATACTTTTAGAGTGTTTCACGAAGTGTATTTTGAAACCGATTGTCGGATCACTTTGATTTTTGGCATACATGACATGCATAAGAAGATTATCTAATCCAATGGTCGGTTTTTCAAAATACCTATCATGTGTGAGAAAATAGAGAGTGGTCCTTAAATGATCACTTCCGATATATATACAATCCTGATTCTGTGCACTTATGATGATTATCGTCAAAGTCAACGTAATGCCTTTAACTAAATGTGGGACATGTATTTTGAAAAACCGACAGTTGGATTTGATGTTCTCCTAATGGATGTCATCCATGCCAAAAATCACAATGATCTAATGTTAGTATCTCAAAATACAAATGGTGAAAACTATGACCACTGAAAACTGTCACAATTTTTCTCAGTGATATTTCGAAGAAACCAACCGTTGGATTACCATGATTTTTGGCATGTATGACATCCATAAGTATAGTATCTAATCCAATGGTCAGTTTTCCAAAAAAAAAATGTATCCCACAATTATCTTTTAGCTTTATGCTTACTTTATCTAAATAGTTAAACTAATCATATGTTGATGGAAACATTTCTCTCTCTATATAAACCTTTGCATTCGACAAGATTGGACTCATTTTTTTTTTATTCCGCTAAGAAAAATGAACTTAAGGATAACTAGACTTCATTTTTTTTTTACCGGTTGGGAGGGTATTGTATAATTGAGCTTGATAGATGACCCATCTTAGGCACTATCGGTCCATTCTACTTCCAAAATTGACTTGACAAATGTGGACATATTATTTTCTCCCACCCACCAGACACAACACCGTGTCTAATGGACTTTAATTTCCAATTATCTTATCTTTGATGTGCCAATTACCTAATCAGGAGATGCTAATATAAAATGCACCTCATGCAATATTGCGTTAAGTGGCCTTTGTAAGGCCAGTTACAGAATATATTTTAAAAAATAGCCGTTGGATTAGATATCCCTCTTATGGATGTCATGTCTGCCAAAAATCACTGTAATCACATGGTCGGTTTTTATGTGAAAAAATGGTGACATTTTGAAGAACAAAAAAGTCATAATTTTTCATCGTGACATGTTTCAATTACCGACTATTGGATCACAATAATTTTTTACAGACATACATGACATTCATAGAAAGATATCTAATCTAACGATTGATTTTTTAAAAAATATTCTACAATTGACCCTACGGAGATTACCCGATGACCTAAACTATTTTGGCATTCTCAATTCCACACAGATCAATCTTTCAACTCTTAACATTATTCATAGATTCTTTTGTTTTTCTCAATACGTACCCAAAGAAAGTTAAAACTTAGTTGTTAGCCCTAAAGTCAATTTCATTGACCACATTTTGATGATCAACAAACATTACTTTAGTTATTAAGAAATGGTTAAGTGTTTTTGTCTCCATAGAATCAAAGACATATCTTGTTGGAGCTCATCGACAAATCCTTATCAATTGTGCAAATAATCAAGTTCATTAGATCATGAAGCTTAAGGAAATCATCTTGAAGTCATTCCTTGAAGACCTTTGAAGTCAAGATGTTTAGGAGTTGTTTGTAAGGCAACTCAATTGGTTAAACTTGCATAGCTCAAGTCAAAAGGTTTTCTCACTTTGCATTAGCATATATTCACTTGGAAAACTTGCAAAAAGCTTTGCAACTTAGTCAAAAATGCTCTTGGAAGTTTAGTTAACTACTTAGATGTTATGAGTTGATTTAGACTTAAGAAAATCAAGTTTTTAGCTTAAGAGCATGCCTAGTCGACTAACCTCTTAGTCCTAGTCGACTAAACTGATTGCACCACAATCATACCATTCAACTATGGTATTACTATGTTCTCTTATATATATAATTATTAATAAATAGCGTTTTGTATAAATATCTGTACAATTGGGTTTAAATCTCTGTTTCAAGAAATCTGTGCAGATTATATAAATAAAAGTCGTCACCGATGAAGCCGTGAAGATCATCTCGAACTAAAAGAGCATTCAGAAGGTTCCGCAGCAACCGGGGGAAGTACAAAAGAGCAGACGTTGAGACTCTGCAAGAAAAGTCAAACTTTGACCTTGACTATCGATAGCCAAGATGCGCTATCGATAGCGCCTCTATCGATAGCGCACCTTCGCTATCGATAGCCAGAGGCGGCTGCGGGCAAAAGAGATATTTTGAGATATTTTGAGGGCCCTTTGGTCTTTTTCTTTTTCCTTCTATAAATAGAAGTGTAACGACGACTTTACGAGGGTTCATGACTTATGCTCTGAATCATTACTCTGCTATTTTAATTCAAGTTACAGTTTATTTTCGCATTTTATTCGGTAGTTTCCGTTTTCAGCAATTTCCAATTCTGCAATTTTTCTTTCAATGCCTGGCTCAATTCTCACTTGAGGATTGTTCTTTCCTATTAAGTCGTTACTTTCAGTAATTTACGTTTCTGTTATTTTCCTTTTTATGCATGGCTCAGTTCTCACTTGAGAACTGTTCTTTACTTTTTCTGTCATTTTCTTTATTTACTTAAGCACTTTTCTTTATTTATTTCAGCCCTTTTCTTTATTTATTTCTGCCATTTTTTTCTTTATTTCTTCAGTCATTTACTTACCGCTTTTATTTTCTTTTTCCATCCCGTGAACCCTTA
>JAESVK010067779.1:0-12442 GCA_017140935.1 Hamamelis virginiana
GGACTTCCTTCTTGTAGTTGGAAGAACCACCATACATAATTACTATAGTGAGGATTTTATAAACATAAATTGTATAATTGATATTCAATGGGCTTCTCACCCAAGTTCCGCTCATTCCACCAACTTAATTGCATTTTTTTACTAAGCTTTATTTAATTACTGCGTTTTCGCTTCGACCCAATCGGAGCATTTACCACCAACCAATTTAATTAACAATATTCTTTCCACTTGAATTGATTCTAAAAAGTTTTTTAATATAAACCTGCATTTCCCAGTGGTTCGACACCCGTGCTCACTAGTCACAATTGAATTGAGATTAATTGTCACGCGGTTTTATAAATTATTAATCTTGATCACTGGCAATGAATAATCTCCCTTGTCGTCTGAGTCGATCAAATTTTGGCGCCGTTGCCGGGGAATTACGGTTTATTTATAAAGAATATTTGGATTTAATTTAAGTAGTAAATATTAATACTGTTAATATTACTTAATATAAATTCTTTTATACTGTTAATATCAATATATTATAATTATTATTTATTATTCATTTTTTCTTCTTTCTCTAACTACAGGTGGCTGAAATCAGGAATTGGGAGCTTCACTCCCGCGCGCTTAAAATAACAAATTAAAAGCTAAATATTAATTGCTCACAATTTGTTTATTGTAATTCCGTGATTTTCTGTGGAGACCTATTTTATGCGGGGTAGAAGGTCGTTGTCATTTAACGTAATCCCTTTAGACTCTGAAATTGAAAGAACTCTGAGAGCTGTTAAGGCTTCTCAAAGTCAGTCCAGTGAGTCAGTACCTTTGCATCAATTCGAAATGGCTGAATCATCTGCACACACTGCCATGTTACCAGCAGATAATATTCAAGCACCACCAGGTCTTAAAACTCTGAGGGATCACTTCATGCCCAATAGTTGTAATCCACCCTCCTGTATCCAAATCCCACACATAGAGAATCTCATCTATGAGATTAAGCATGCTACCATTCAGATGCTTCCTACGTTCTATGGGTTAGATAGAGAGAACCCATACGACCATTTGCAGGAATTCTTAGGGATTTGTTCGACTATTAGAATTCAGGGTTTCCATCCAGAATCCCTGAAATTGTTCTTATTCCCGTTTTCTTTGAAAGATAAGGCCAAACACTGGCTTTGTACTCTCCAAACCCATGTCCCTATCACTACTTGGGAACAGCTTCAAAAGTTATTCCTGTCTAGATTTTACTCTGTCGGTAAAACACATCAAATGCGACGAGGTATAACAAACTTCGTCCAACATGAACAGGAATCTTTCCATGAAGCTTGGGAAAGAATGAAAGAACTTCTGAGGTTATGCCCACATCACGATGTACCTAAGTGGCAAATCATAGAATCTTTTGTTAGAGGTTTAACAGAGGGTGATACGCAGACTGTGAAATCTGCCTGTGGGGGAGCTATTTTAAGTAAAGGTGAGGATGAAATGTGGGCTTTATTTGAAGCGTTGAGTGAGGATTCGTTCCACATGGCCTCAATGTCTTTAGGTAACCGTGACGATGCGTTAGTGAAGAAACCGCCTCCCAAAAAGGGCGGTATTTATGATGTAGACACCCAAGTTTTGGCAAATAAGCAAGTTGAGGCTCTGTCTCAAAAGCTTGACCAATTAATCGCGGCACAAGGGCAATCTTCAAAAGCCCATGTTAAACCTGTCAACTTGGTGTGCAATATTTGCACTGACCCAGCTCACGAGACCCCATATTGTCCTATGGCAGGCCAGTACCCTGAGTTTGTCCAAGAGCAGGTTAATGCTGCTCAAGGATATGCACCACCTAGGAATGACCCTTATTCCAATACTTACAATCCTGGGTGGAAGACTCACCCCAATTTCCAGTGGTCTAGCCAGCCTAGAGGATCCAATCCTAGTCAGCCTGCAAGACCCACATATAGCAGTAACCCTGCTATCAGTCAACCCTATAGACCACCATTGATGCAATCCCAGTATCCTAGTTATGGTGCTCCTCAAGCACCTGCACCCCAGTATCAGAGTCAAGCTGTGACTCAACCACCACCACAACCTCATAGAACGCCTGGTTTTGAGGAACAAGTCCTAGCTACCCTGAAAAGTCTAGAGGCTTCAGCACAACTCACTCATTCCCATTCCCAATCTATTTCAAAGTTAGAAACCCAAATGGGTCAACTAGCGGCTTCATTTAGTCGCAGAGAGGAAGGAAAATTCCCGAGTCAGGCTGTTGCCAATCCCAAGGGAGCTTTTGTAGCTGAGAGTTCTACTTCTCAGAACCCACTTTGTAATGAGGAAGTTAAGGCTGTTACAGTCTTGCGGAGTGGGAAGGTGGTAGATAATAGAGTGGGGGAGAAAGAGAGAGAGAAAGAGAGAGAGAAAGAGAGAGAAAGAGAGGGAAATAGAGAAAGAACCTGCAATAGAGAAAGAGTCTGAAGCTTCGAGGGATAACTTTCCCGCAGATTTAGACAATCCATTGGCATCGTATGTGCCGAAAGCCCCATTTCTATCCTCGCTGATTGCGCCTGAGAGGAGAGCGAAGAAAGGGGCTAGCATGTCGGATATGTTAGAGGTGTTTAAAAGTGTCCATATTAATTTACCTCTGCTAGATGCCATAAAACAGATTCCTTCATATGCCAAATTTTTGAAGGAAATGTGCACACAACAACGCAAGGAGCGCGTACACTTGTCTAAAACCATAGCTCCTGTTGACATAGCAAGTGCTGTGTGTCAATTCCAAGCTCCTATAAAGAGAAAAGATCCTGGAACGCCAACTATACCTTGCTTCTTAGGAAGTCATTTCATTGATAGAGCGTTAGTCGATTTTGGCGCAAGTGTGAATATTCTTCCATATTCAATTTACGCCAAAATGGAGCTTGGAACACTCCAAACCACACCTACTATTCTTCAATTTGCAGATAGGTCCACTAAGGTACCTAGAGGTATACTGCAGGATGTTTTGGTTAAGATAGATTCGTTTGTCTTTCCTGCAGATTTTATTGTCCTAGATATGGAGCCTGTTGATATTACTAGGCCCCAAATCCCGGTTATAATAGGACGACCTCTTCTGGCAACTGCTAATGCAGTCCTTCATTGTAGGACTGGCATAATGAAGGTGTCTTTTGGTAACATGAAAACCAGGCTGCAGGTTTATAGTGCAGCTAATCAACCTCATAACTTTGAGGATTGTTCTTTTGTTGACATCATAGATAAGGTGGTAGAGGAAGCTACACCGTATCTTCTGTCCAAGGACCCGTTAGAAACATGTCTTAATTACTTTGGGTTCGAGGACCATGATTTGGAGCACTCGTTCATGGAGGTGAATCTTGTCTTAGATTCTACCTCCTCTGTAGAAAAATTGCCATGGAGACCTAGGGTTGAGCCACTTCCGTCTATAGCCAGTGTCCCTTCCCCTACGTCTTTTGAGTCTCCGCCGCAACTTGAGTTAAAGCCTCTGCCGGCTAATCTCAAGTATGCATTTTTGGGTAATAGTGACACCTTGCCTGTTATAATTTCATCTTCATTAAATTTAGAACAGGAAGGTAAGCTGTTAGCTGTTTTGAAAGAGCACAGAGTAGCCATAGGATGGTCGGTCGCTGATTTAAAGGGTATAGACCCGTCAATCTGCCAGCACCGTATTCACCTAGAGGAAGGTGTGAATCCTTCTAGAGATGCCCAACGTAAATTGAATCCAATTATGAAAGAGGTAGTTAAAAATGAAGTTTTGAAACTACTGGATGCGGGTATCATTTACCCAATTTCAGATAGTGAGTGAGTTTCCCCTACTCAACTGGTTCCTAAGAAGTCTGGGATAACAGTGATAGCTAACGAAGAGGGTATTCTAGTCCCTACAAGAGCTACCACTGGTTGGAGAGTCTGTATAGACTATAGGAAATTAAATTCCAAGACTAGGAAAGACCACTTCCCTCTGCCTTATATTGACCAAATTTTAGAGAGATTATCCGGGCAGAGTTTTTACTGCTTCCTAGATGGCTATTCAGGGTATAACCAAATAGCGGTTTACCCCGAGGATCAGGAGAAAACAACGTTTACCTGTCCATTCGGGACATTTGCATTTAGGCGTATGTCTTTTGGCCTATGCAATGCCCCGAGCACGTTCCAAAGATGTATGACTTCAATCTTTTCTGATATGATAGGAGACTATCTGGAAGTGTTTATGGATGACTTTTCTGTTTTCGGTCCTTCTTTTGATGAATGCCTCTCTAATCTCTCAAAAGTGCTTAAGAGATGTTGTGAGACAAATCTTGTTCTGAGTTGGGAGAAGAGCCATTTTATGGTTCGTGAGGGCATTGTGCTTGGGCATATTGTATCTAGTAGGGGGATAGAGGTTGACAAAGCTAAGGTTGACTTAATTGCAAAACTACCTCCTCCTACTACTGTTAGGCAAATCCGGTCCTTCCTTGGACATGCAGGATTTTACAGGCGTTTCATTAAAGACTTTAGTAAAATAGCAAAACCAATGTGTAATCTGCTTGCTAAAGATGTTGAGTTTAACTTTGATAAAGCCTGTATAGAGTCCTTCAATAAGTTGCGCTTAATGTTGATCTCGGCACCTATCATGCGAGCTCCCGATTGGTCACTTCCTTTCGAGCTAATGTGTGATGCCTCCGATTACGCTGTGGGGGCAGTGTTGGGTCAGAGGGTAGATAAGGCCCCTTATGTTATATACTACGCAAGCAAAACCTTGAATGAAGCTCAGTTAAATTACACTACGACTGAGAAAGAAATGCTTGCAGTAGTTTTTGCTTTAGATAAATTCCGATCCTATCTGTGGGGATCGAAGACTATTGTGTACTCAGACCATGCCGCCTTGCGGTACCTGCTCTCTAAAAAAGAGACGAAGCCTAAGCTGATTAGGTGGATTATCTTATTACAAGAATTTGACTTTGAGATTAGGGATAAGAAAGGGTCTGAGAATGTCGTTGCTGACCACCTCTCTAGGATAGTAGTTGAAGAAGAGAGTGACCCCACGCCTATTAGGGATTCTTTCCCTGATGAGCAGCTTTTTGCCGTCACTCATTCTACCTTACCCTGGTATGTTCATATAGTGAATTATCATGCCACAGGCCTTGTACCATCTCTTTGGTCGAAACAGGAAAAGGATCGGTTCTTTTTGCAAATAAAATTTTATTATTGGGAAGATCCTCTCCTGTTTAAGTACTGTGCAGACCAGGTTATACGTAGGTGTATTCCAGAGGGTGAAATGCAAGACGTTTTGAAGTTCTGCCACACTATAGCATGTGGAGGACACTTTAGCGGGAAAAAGACTGCCGCTAAAGTCTTGCAGTGTGGGTTTTTCTGGCCCACACTATTCAAAGATGCATTGGACTTCTGTAAGTCCTGCCAAAATTGCCAAAGAATGGGTTCTGTGTCTAGAAGGGATATGATGCCTCTTAACCCTATCTTGATTGTCGAAATTTTCGATGTTTGGGGCATCGACTTCATGGGACCTTTTCCTATTTCGCATGGGTTTGAATACATTCTAGTGGCTGTCGATTATGTGTCTAAATGGGTAGAAGCCATAGCCACTAGGACCAATGACCACAAGGTGGTATTGAATTTCCTCCAAGAGAACATTTTCTCTAGGTTTGGGTTTCCAAGGGCCATCATCAGTGATGGAGGGTCACATTTTAATAATTGACCCTTTGCAACTCTCGTAGCTAAATATTCTATCACTCACAAGGTTGCAACCCCATACCATCCTCAGACTAGCGGGCAAGTGGAGGTTTCAAATAGGGAAATTAAGCATATTCTAGAAAAAACTGTCAGGCCTGATCGAAAGGATTGGTCATTGCGTTTAACTGACGCATTGTGGGCCTATAGGACCGCTTTTAAAACCCCTATTGGTATGTCTCCGTACCGTTTAGTCTATGGCAAACCGTGTCATCTCCCGGTCGAGTTAGAGCATAAAGCACTTTGGGCCATTAGGAAATTTAATTTTGAAATGAAAGAGTCTTACGAGAATTCCAAAATTGAAAGCTTCAGTTAAATGAACTCGAAGAGATTAGGAATGAGGCTTACGAGAATTCCAAAATTGCAAAAGCCAAAATGAAAGAGTTTCATGACAGACACATCAATAGAAAATCTTTTGAACCAAATCAGAAGGTGTGGCTGTTTAACTCTAAATTAAGGCTATTTCCTGGTAAGCTTCGATCTCGTTGGGATGGACCTTTTGTGGTAACTAGGGTTACTCCTCACGGTGCTGTAGAAATTCAAAATCCTCGTACTGGTGTGTCCTTCTTTGTGAATGGACAAAGGCTTAAGCCTTTTATCGAGGGTATTACCGATAGTGAGGGCATTCAGGATGGTTTGGTAATTGAGTCTGTCAGTTTGGAAGACCCAACCTACCAGTTTGACTAATGAGGAAGTTCACGTCTAGCTAAAGACGTTAAACTTAGTCCCACCCACCCATTCCCTTGTTCATACACACATGTCTAGTTGTAACATTCTGTCAAACATTGAGGACAATGTTTACTTCTAGTTGGGGAGGGTTTGTATATTCTTTTAATGTATATATGCATTTTTATATGATTAATTTATTTATTGGTTCATTTAATTTGTATATACATAATAATTCATTATTTATCATTCTTGTGTACATGTTAACCCAGTGTGATTTATATAAAGATTATTTGTATAGAATTTGATAAATAAACATGTATTACAATGTGAGTTTATTCTTTCATTTATATCATTTCTATTTGTCTATTTTCGATACATTAATTGTAACTTTACTATGATTAGCTTGTATTCAATCTTGCACATGCACGAACTTGGTTTAAATCTTCATACTTGGCGATTTGAATATTTGATAAAAACCTATTATAAAGTGGAGACTTGTGACAATTAAAGCAAATTTTGAACCATTCGATCATTTCTTGGGACTTAAATATTCATCATTTCAGTATAGTCTTTGGTTAATGCTTTCCTGTTATATCTTGCAAAAGGTTCAATTCATGCGTATGTTAGAATGCAAATATCTTGTTAATCAATTGAGAATATTGTGCACATTTTTGAAAAAATGATTTAAGGCCATTTTCTTCGAGTTTTTGAGCCGTGTTAATTTTTGTTAGAGTTTAGGACCCCCGTAGTACCCAATTTTGAGCCGAAAAGTTGCCAATTTTTTCGATAACTTAGCAAGCCATGGGTATCGAGGTGTCTTTTATACATTTATTTGGTATAAAGTGTCAGTTAATGTGATTTATTACTCTAAATAAGCCATTTCTTGAAAAAGTCAAAAGTTGACCATATCTATCGATAGCCGCATATCGCTATCGATAGCCAGCATCGAAATTCAAAAAATAAAAAGCTCGCGGGACAGAAGACTTTGTCTATCGATAGCGGTAGTTCGCTATCGATAGAGATCGCGAACTGTGGTTTTTAAAAAGCTTCTCCCGCGCGAAACCGTCCATTTCCACCTTTATTTCGCCTGAAAACTGCCATAGCCACTGCACCCCTTCGTCTTCAAGCTCAGTTTCCGACCACCCCAGCCCTCCATTTCGCGCAAGATCGATTCCATAGCGATCCTCGCGCCATTTTGAGCATTTCTGACCGATCAGAAATTGCATTTGCTTCATTCCATTTTATCGCCTTCTTGCACGAGCTTCGCATTTCGGCGAGGGCAGTTGGTTATTCAGCGACTTCTTCACCTTTCATACTTCGTGAGTACCTGTTCACATTCTAAAATATTGAATTTTTCTTAAAATGGCTTAGTTTTGTGTAAAATGTCATAGCATGCCTTAGTGTACGTAAATACTTGCATGTAAAAAGTTAGAATAGTGTGTTGGGTTTTTGAGTTTAGATAATAATGAAACTTGTCCTTATACACTTGTTACACTGCATTGGGATGTGGAGTTGTGGAATTGTGAATATGTGGAGCTGTGAAAATAAGCCTGGATGTTAGGCTATGCATGGGCATGCATGGGCATGCATGTGATTGGAGGTGTTGATAAAAAAATAAGCCTGGATGTTAGGCAAGTTCTGAAGTTTGAGATGGGATTTAAAAAAATATATCATGTGGGTTAATCAACTGGCTGTGTTGTGTGTTATTATTATTGAAAAAATATATATTCGAGTATCTCTGAAAATATTCTACTGCTGACTATGTTCCTATCTGCTGCCGTGTGGTTGTAAAAAAATTGTACAGAGCTATGGTACGCCAAAAGACCACCGGCAGGAAGGGCGTAGCCTTTCAGGAGTCGGCACAGCCGAGACCGAGGAGGTCTTCAGATTCTGGGCGTGGCAAGGCCCAGCGCTCACAGCCAGATTCTTCTGATAGTTCAGAGTCAGAGTGGCAGCCTGCACCAGTTCAGAGACCATCTGCCAGAGGTCAGTCGTCTGCCCAGCAGCCACGAGATAGTGCTCCTCCATCTGGTTCACAGTTTGTGGAGGAGGAGTACATATTTGAGCAGCCAGATATTGGCGAGACTGGAGAGCCACGCATGCCTCGCGAGTTCGAGAGCTACGCAGAGACTGAGACTGGGTCGAGGAGAGTACCGACCCGGCGAGCTGCGAGACCATGGCCAGTGATCCTCTCGGCGAGGAACTTCAACGTCGAGAGATATGTGGATCCGAAGGCCTTCAGATACGAGGGCTTGCTCGTAGAGACCCTCCAGGACAGACACCTCAGCACCTGGCTGAGGAAGGGTGGAGGATATATGGCCAGCGTCGTACGTCAGTTCTACACGACAGCACATATGGCCGAGGACCAGACCCAGACCTTGCAGGCCGAGGTTGGAGGCCGATTGATTCAGTTTACTCCGGACGACATCGCTACCTATATGGGGTGCGAGCGTCCGTCATCGTCAGAGGCAGAGAGCACCTACTTAGAGCTGACAGAGAGTCAGTGTGCTGATGCAGTATGCGTGGACCGGGATTTATTCGACGGTATGTACTTCACGACCGGGAACATGCATCCATCATACGCAACTATGAATAAGCTGCTTTACTGCAACCTGCGGGCGAGAGGCACGGATTCTCAGATACCAGTGGAGTCGGTGCGGCTGCTGCTGGAGTTCTTGAGCGACCACCCCATTGACATCGCAGCGTTGATCTTCAGCGAGATTCTCACCTTCATTGCCACACAGCCACGGAGCAACATGCCGTACCCCCAGATGATTACAGCGTTTGCATTGGGTGCTGGTGTTGTCTCTGATGAGCCACTGCGCTGGGGCGAGGGTCCTATTACCCCTACTACACTAGCTCGGAGTATAGCAGCTCGGCCGAAGAGGCCACGTGCTGAGACCGCCGGTCCATCAGAGCCTGCTCCTACTCCAGCTCCAGCTCCGACTCCAGCTGCTCCTCCTATGCCAGACATGCCATCTGCCAGCTCCCAGGGTTTGTTTCATCAGGTCCTGGAGGGACTGCGATCTATGATGCACATCCAGCAGAGGCAGTCAGCTCAGCTTGATCGGCAAACAGCGCAGCTCGACCGACAGTCAGCTATGATGGAGAGGCACTCTGCGCAGCTCCGGGTGATGTGGCGACGTATGGACGGCGAGCCGATTTCTGAGGCCGACCGCGCGTTATTCTATGAGCCACAGCCTGATCCGAGATTTGACATCCCGCCTGGGAATGAGCAGTGATGAGATATTATGCTCAGTTTTGAGCTTGGACAGTAGTTTCTTTTTGAAAAATTCTTTGTTCTTTTTGGTTAAAACTTTTTAAGTTGTTGTCAGGGTTAGTTTAGGTATTTAGGATGGTTAGGGTAGTGACCTGAACAAATTACAACCATCCTAATTTTGCAGCCTTCAACTCTTTCTGTTACAACCAAAAATCTTACAAGCCTATAAAGACCTTTTTGATTTTAAAAATATTGTGCATTATTCTCTTGTGATTACTTGTTTATTTAAGTTTTATTTATGTATGAATTGCATCTCTGCATATATAACTTTGTTATTTCATCTCTCTTTGGTCGTTAATTAGAGCTTAATGTATAAGTTTTATACTTGTATATTTCCATTTGGGAACTCTGGGTTACTAACCTTTTCAGAGTGAACATCTTTTGCGAGTGACCATCAGTGAGGATTTTGAAGTTGAAACTATTTATGGGTTAATTCTCGTACTCTTATTACAGTATTTTGATTTTATCAAAGTTCATCCTCACTACACATTGAATACTTGCTAATTTCCTGTTAAAGATAGCATTTCTTGTATTATAAATGTTCAATTATGAATAGTGATATATCTGTAGATAAAACTCCTACTGTGTACATAGTATATTGTTAAAATTCTTTCTAAACAATTCTTTTTATTCATGTTTGTGAGTATCATTCTGCAAACTCTCACGAGACTACACTCGTCCACGAAGGGTAACTTAGTGGTTTAAAAGGCTTGTTGCATACGCTAAATGCAATCGCGTTTCCCTGCGAAAGTGGCTTTTCAATTTCTAGTTTTAAAGATTTAGCTTTTTGCTAAGAGACTAGCAAAACTTAAGTTGGGGAGTGTGATTGTACCACAATCATACCATTCAACTATGGTATTACTATGTTCTCTTATATATATAATTGTTTAATAAATAGCGTTTTGTATAAATATCTGTACAACTGGGTTTAAATCTCTGTTTCAAGAAATCTGTGCAGATTATATAAATTAAAGTCGTCACCGATGAAGCCGTGAAGAGCATCTCGAATCAAAAGAGCATTCAGAAGAATCCGCAGCAACCGGGGGAAGATCAAAAGAGCAAACGATGAGACTCTGCAAGAAAAGTCAAACTTTGACCTTTACTATCGATAGCCAAGATGCGCTATCGATAGCGCCTCTATCGATAGCGCACCTTCGCTATCGATAGACAGAGGCGGCTGCGGGCATTAGAGATATTTTGAGATATTTTGAGGGCCCTTTGGTCTTTTTCCTTTTCCTTCTATAAATAGAAGTGTAACGACGACTTTACGAGGGTTCATGACTTATGCTCTGAATCATTACTCTGCTATTTTAATTCAAGTTACAGTTTATTTTCGCATTTTATTCGGCAGTTTACGTTTTCAGCAATTTCCAATTCTGCAATTTTTCTTTCAATGCCTGGCTCAATTCTCACTTGAGGATTGTTCTTTACTATTAAGTATTTACTTTCAACAATTTACGTTTCTGTTATTTTCCCTTTTTATGCATGGCTCAGTTCTCACTTGAGAACTGTTCTTTACTTTTTCTGTCATTTTCTTTATTTACTTAAGCACTTTTCTTTATTTATTTCAGCCATTTTCTTTATTTATTTCTGTCATTTTCCTTATTTCTTCAGTCATTTAATTACCGCTTTTATTTTGTTTCTTTCCATCCCGTGAACCCTTAAAGTTTGTCATGGATGGAGGATATTCTCCTCCATTGATGTGTTCCATTGATGTGTAGCTAATACTCCAAGCTTGGGTGAGGATGAAGTTGGATTCGTTATACAATCCTATTTTATAAACATCCCTCTATTTGTATTATGTGATTGCATAGTTGTGAAGGTTTTACCGCACACTATCGCTAAATATAATATCATATAATTGTACATCTGTGATTGCAATTATATAATTATGCAATGGTTCTTATTGGTATGAATACAAACCAGCATGCTTTATTCCTCATTTAAGGTGGATAGCGATATTCCATTCTTTTCCAGGATAAACTTGCCGGTCCTGTATTCATAATCTTTTTGGGACTTCCTTCTTGTAGTTGGAAGAACCACCATACATAATTACTATAGTGAGGATTTTATAAACATAAATTGTATAATTGATATTCAATGGGCTTCTCACCCAAGTTCCGCTCATTCCACCAACTTAACTGCATTTTTTACTAAGCTTTATTAAAATTACTGCGTTTTCGCTTCGACCCAATCGGAGCATTTTCCACCAACCAATTTAATTGACAATATTCTTTCCACTTGAATTAATTCTAAAGAGTCTTTTAGTATAAACCTGCATTTCCCAGTGGTTCGACACCCGTGCTCACTAATCACAATCGAATTGAGATTAACAGTCACGCGGTTTTATAAATTATTAATCTTGATCACTGACAAGGAATAATCTCCCTTGTCATCTGAAGCGATCAATTTCTAAAAATTGTGAACACTTTTAGAGTCTGTTGTAGACTATTAAATTCCACTTTATGACACTAAATGAAAAAATAAATTAGCCCACCTCTGTTATGCAATAATTTTTCTATTCACACCATATCTGTTTTGTTTTGTTTTGTTTTTCTTCCTAATCACTCCATGCATGTCAACAACCAGAAATGATACGCATTGTGATTTCTTAGAACACAAACATTGATGCAAAGGTGAGAAGCAGTTCAAAAAATATATCTCAATGTTGTTAGTCTGCTTGTGTCTTCTACACCTGATCACTTGTCAGTTGATGTGATATTTTATATTGTTATTATGAAAAGATGATAATTGATGATGTCGAAAATAGGTAAGAGGTCGGTTTGTATGTGTTGGAGA
>JAESVK010067786.1:0-30745 GCA_017140935.1 Hamamelis virginiana
TTTCTGGGAATAGTAACATCTTCAATACTTGAGCCTCCAATTCATGGATTTTGTTGTCCATTTGTTTGCTCCAGTCTATCTTGAAAATCTGTCTTACAAATTTAACATTTAAGCACAAGATATTTGGATAACGCAGCGGCAAATGTTTGTTATCATTAAAACCATATAACATATGCTGGATTGTAACCATTTAGGCTAACAGATTCATCGATTAAGAAGATTCATGGATGGATACATGGGAAAAATTTTTTATTTTACCTTTCCGCTGCGTTCCCATGGTGTATTCTTTCAGTGGTATCAGAGCCTACCTTAATCCTTGATTCGAATCATAAATGGCTTTGTATGGCATGAATTAAAATATGTTTTTTTAATTAATTTTGGATTTAGAGAAATCACCATAGAGGATTCGGCCATGGGGTTTTTAAACCTCTTATTGTTTTGTTTTTATAATTTGCAACTGGGGTTTCATAAACCCTAGTGATGGACGGTTTCTATATGGGCTGCCATGGTGTTTTTAAACCATGAAAAGGTTTTTAAAAGGGGCTATGTCACGGCTGCATCATGGGGCTGAATTAGGGTTTTTTATCCCTTATGATTTTCGGCAAACTAGGGTTTAGGAAACCTTAACTAAAAACGGCTACACATGGGCTGCACATTATGGTTTAAAACCATTATGTAATTCGGTTATATGATGGGTTTTAGGACCTTGAAGGTGCAGCCATGGTGGTTGTATTAGTGATGAAGATGATGATAATATTTAGGAAATCCTAATCTAAATAGGAAACCTAGTTCTACTAGGATTTGCTTATTTGGTTAGTTTCCTATTGGTTATTATCATTCCTAGTTAGTATAAGATACTAATGAGATATGTCCTAATGTGATTAGGAGTTAATTAATAATGTTAATTAACATATAAGTGGCTGCACATGGTAGTTTAAGAAACTCCATAAAAGGATAAGATTAGTTTCTTATTTTGAAAAATTTCAAATTCAAAAATTTCTTGTTTTTCAAGATAACATGGGATTTGAAATTTTAAAATTTGAAACTCAATCTTTTGGATGATATGATTTGAATTTTATCTTATTCTTTATTTGATATGGTTATTCAAATTTTGAAAATTGAATTAGTCAATTTTTCAAAAACCTAATCCCTTTCCCCCCTTTGTAATTTCGGCCACACTAGGGTTGAGAACCCTAGTGTATTTTGACCACTACATGGTCTTGATTTTTAATTTATATGTCTTCACATATGTTTTACTAAATGTTTAATTGATTACAAAATTATTTTGAAACATTTTGAAATTCAAAAATGTGAAGAAATAAATTAAAAGACAAAATTGGGTTTGGGAAACCCTAATTGCCAAAATTTGGGATTGAGGATTAAACACATTGTGTTGGGCCTTTTAATTGGATTAAAATGCTTGGTGATCATCCATAATGATATATTGCATTGTCCTAATGGTTAGTACATGAAAATATATAGTTTTAATATGATTTATATTTATTATAAAGTCATAAACAGTGTGCTGTTTTCTGGGCAGCAGTCACTGTAAAGTTGTAAATTCTTTTTAATTTATTTAAAATGGTTTTTACAGCAGGCCACCTATCAACTTCACTAATATAAGGTCTTAACTAAATGTAGGAATAGTTCCCATCATTTATTTTTGACTTTAAATAGTCGCAATAAGCATTTTGTGACTTATGCTCAAATCTGTCACAATTTGGAGTAACAGTCACAAAACGCTTTAAAGTGATATCAAACGTTGGAATCACTTAACGAGACCCCTGCCATTGGAAAGAACACTGAAAATCCTAGTGAAATGAAGTGTTCTTGAATTTAAAAAGGTGTTTTAAATAGTGCAAATTTTTAATGCAAAACAGGGGCTGATTCTTGGTGTTTTAGAGAAAACACTATAGTAAGGAGTTAATTTTAATGCGATTAAAATTGACATCTATTTTCATGGGATGAAAGATAGATTAAAACATGTCTTTAATTTATGCCATTGCCATTTATTACTTGTTCCTTTACTGCTTTAATTTATTCAATGTGATTGTTTAAATTATAATATGGAAAGATATGGACTTAAAGACCAATTAATTTGGATGTGATTGGCCGCATGCGATGTGAATCTTTTATGGGTTGTAATTTAAAGTAGTTTAAATTATTTGTGATGTAATTTTAATTATGGGCTTGCATGCCTATTTCCCTCCTTTGTAATGTATCCCCTATTCCTTTATACCCTTTCTTCATTTATGTAATTGTACATCAAAGATCGAGACGGTACATGGTGGACCCGAGGATGCATGGAGCAGTGGGAGGACAAAGAGAAGACCATGAGAAGATCTTTTCTTTCATGTAATAGTTACAGGTTAAAATTGCGATCACATAACCCACATGAGACCTAGGGCTCAACTATTGGCTCTAGTTGGTCCCAACCTAAAAGGCCATATTCTTTCCATTAGGCCCAGATATATGTTAGATGTATGCTTTAGGGGCCCGTTAACCATATTATTATATGTCTTTGATGATAGTGTCCCGTTCCTTTATGGAAGTGGGAGTATCATTAAAGTACTAATAGTAAAGAATGGTTAATAATATATATGTGATATATTAATGCATGTGATGTATGTTAATATTCTGATGAGACCTAAATACTCCTCAATTTCAAATTTAAATTGTAAGGAAGAGGCATATGATTGCTTTATCCTAGCCTCCTACCATTACAAGATAGGAGAATCTTTATGGTGGATGTGTTTGGCTGCAGATATGTGGGAACATATTCATTATGAAGGTTCAAACCAGCTTGTTACATATTGGATATCATGAGGTGCGATAATAGGGCTTACCAAGAAACTAATATGTGAGGGATGCCACATTCAATTGACCATACTCATGTGAATGGTAGGTGTGATTTAACTAAAGTACACTAACCAAGAAACTATTATGTGAGGTTACTGTAGTTTAGAGGCTAAAGGAAGATTGGAACTTGCTTAGTGAAGCATTGGATAAAGAGTTATCCACCCCTTTGGAATAGTGATCCAAGAAACTATTATGTGAGGTTCACTAATTCAAATGGGACCCCAATCCCCATTAAGAATTCATTCTTGAATTCTCGAATCCTATAGAGGGAGTATGGGATTTGATAAAATAGTGGGAGACACCATAAAACTAAAGACCAAGTTATTATGGTTTAATGAAATATATTAATCTGTTACTTATTTTTGTAGATATCATGGTTATACTCAAACAAATATCCGAAAATGAATTTGACTACTGTTTGACTGAACCTTGTAACAATGAGCTGTCTAAAGAATTAGGAAAAGTTCCTAATTCAGGATTTTATCTGTCAGTTAGCTCTGCTTGCTCTTGGGTATTGGATACCGGTGCTAGTTCTCACATATGTAACAATATTAGAGAACTTAGAGGAAGCAGACAATTGGGTCGAGATCAAGTTTCCCTTCGAGTAGGAAATGGAGCAAACGTTGCTGCATTAGCTGTTGGGACTTGTGACCTGATTTTACCATCAGGGCATGTTCTAAAATTAGAAGACTGTTTATTTATGCCAGGCATAGTCAGGAACATTGTTTCAGTTTCATCCTTAACACGTTCTGGCTATGAATTTGTTTTCAGTAGGAATGGTTGTACTATTTCTTTTGGAAATAAATTAGTAGGGTCTGGCATATATCTAAGCGGTCTATATTTCTTGAACATGGATGGTAGTATAAACTGTTTAGAGAAAAATCAAAATGCTAAGGGGCATAAAAGACCTCGTGATGAAAATGACTCGACCTATGTATGGCATTTAAGATTAGGTCATATTAGTGAGGAAAGGATTAATAGGTTAGGTAAGGATGGGCAATTGGGCTCATATGTACTTGTACCCTTACCTACCTGTGAACCTTGTCTCATGGGTAAAATGACCAAATCGCCCTTTACTGGTCACAGTGAGAGGGCAGGAGTCATACTAGGGTTAATACATTCTGATGTATGTGGACCTTTAAACAAGGTTGCCAGAGGTGGTTTCACCTACTTCATTACCTTTACCAATGATCACTCACGGTTAGGTACGGTGTATCTTATGAAACACAAATCTGAATCCTTTGAAAAGTTCAAAGAATACAGAGCTGAAGTGGAGAAACAAACTGGCAAAAGTATTAAAGCTCTTCGATCGGATCGAGGAGGAGAATACTTGACCACTGAGTTTTTGGATCATCTGACTGAGGCTGGCATATTATCGCAGTGGACTCCTCCTGGTACACCTCAGCTTAATGGTGTATCTGAAAGGAGAAATCGTACTTTGATGGACATGGTACGATCGATGCTGAGTTACACTGATATGTCAATATCCTTTTGGGGATATACATTGGAGACAGCTGCTTATTTATTGAACAGGGTTCCTTCCAAATCTGTCCCTAAGACTCCATATGAGATGTGGTATGGGAAGAAACCAAGCCTTAAGCATCTAAGGATTTGGGGTTCTGTTGCATACGTTAAGAACCAAAATGCAACCAAATTGGAAGCAATATCAAACAAATGTAGATTTGTGGGGTACCCAAAAGAGTCTTTGGGATACTATTTCTATCACACTGATGAAGAGAAAGTCTTCGTTAGTAAGTTTGCCTTGTTCTTGGAAAAAGAGTTTATTCAAGAAGGAGGCAAAGGTCAAGTGATAGATCTCAAGGAATTATCCGAGAGTTCACAGATCAACACTGATACCACCCCTGCCTGCCCCTGTTGAGGCAGAACCTACTGTTACACCACCACTTCGTAGATCTAGTAAGGTATCTGCTCCTCTAGATAGATATGGGTATCTTCATGAGATGAGAGAGGAGTTGTTTCTTGGCGACAAGGAACATCCAGATGATCCTATTACATACGAGGGAGCGATGTTGGACATCGACTCGAGTAGATGGCAAGAGGCCATGAAATCTGAAATGGATTCGATGTATTCTAACCAAGTCTGGACTTTGGTAAATCCTCCTGAGGGTATAGTACCTATAGGCTGTAAATGGATTTACAAAAGGAAGATAGGCTCGGATGGAAAGGTAGAGACCTACAAAGCTAGACTAGTGGCAAAAGGGTATAATCAGAAGCAAGGTGTTGACTATGAGGAAACCTTTTCGCCAGTAGCTATGCTTAAATCCATTAGGATCTTGTTGGCTATAGCCGCACACTATGACTATGAGATATGTCAGATGGATGTAAAGACTGCCTTCCTAAATGGTAACATTGAGGAAGATCTTTATATGGAACAGCCTAAAGGCTTTATATCCAGTGGTGAGGACCACAAAGTGTGCAAGCTACAGCGGTCCATTTATGGACTAAAACAAGCTTCTCGAAGTTGGAACATTCGATTTAATGAAGCAGTCAAATCATTTGGCTTCCTTCAGAATATGGATGAACTATGTGTGTACAAGAAGGTTAGTGGGAGTGCAGTCACATTCTTGGTCCTATATGTGGACGAGTGATGTAGGAATGATTTCATCGGTAAAACTTTGGCTCTCTAGCAACTTCTCCATGAAGGATTTGGGAGAAGCAACCTACATACTGGGTATAAATATCTATAGAGATAGATCAAAAAGGTTGTTTGGTCTCTTACAATCCATGTACATAGATAAAATACTGAAGAGGTTCAGTATGGAGAATTCCAAGAGGGGTTTGCTTCCCTTTAGACATGGAATTCATCTCTCCAAGGATATGTCTCCTAAGACAGATCAAGAGAGAGAGCATATGAGTAAGATCCCTTATGCTTCTGCAGTAGGGAGTCTTATGTATGCTATGCTATGTACAAGACCTGATATCAGTCATGCTGTAAGCGTTGTCAGCAGATATCAGTCTAACCCAGGTGAGGCACACTGGGTGGCAGTTAAGGGCATCCTTAAGTACTTGAGAAGGACTAAGGATTTGGCTCTTATCTATGGAGGAGATGAGCTCAAAGTAGATGGTTTCACAGACTCTGATTTTCAATCAGATATAGATGATAGAAAGTCTACATCTGGATATTTGTTCACCTTGAATGGTGGTGTGTTTAGTTGGAAGAGCTGTAAGCAGACTATTACAGCGGATTCCACTACAGAAGCTGAGTATGTAGCCGCCTCCGAAGCTGCCAAGGAAGCTGTTTGGATCAGAAAGTTCATTTCAGAACTTGGAGTGGTTCCAGCCATTGAGTCACCTATACCTTTGTATTGTGACAACAATGGGGCCATAGCTCAAGCCAAGGAACCAAGGTCACATCAGAAATCCAAGCACATTGAAAGACGTTTCCACATGATTCGTGAGATCATAGAGCGAGGAGATATCAGTATGCAAAGAGGAACATCTGAGGATATCACTGCAGACCCACTTACCAAGGCTCTTACCCAGAAGGTCTTGGATCGACATCTTGAGAAGATGGGGATGAAGTATGTCACTAGTTGGATTTAGTGCAAGTGGGAGATTGTTAGATATGTGCCCTAAAACCAATTGTTCTTTTGAGTTTAGGGTTTTATATTTCATTATATTATCTTGTATGGATCTTTATTCATTTATGATATGGCTATTTTTATCATGTAAACTTGTGTTTAATTACTGTTCATGATAAAGTCCTTGGATAGTATGATAGACAGTTATATCTCAAGTGTTGAGATAGAGAGACTTATAACTCTCAAGTACTTCTATCCTAAACTAGTTCCTGATCATAGGTTTATATATTTGGACAATTTTAAACCGTTAAGATTAGCTCAGGTTTTACTAGCTCCATGGGAGGATGGTGAGTCTCGAACCATCTGTGTAGAGACACTATAGTAAACCTGTGGGTGCTTGTTAGAGAACAGGTACACTGAACGTGACCAATGTGAGTACAGCTTATGGAATTCTATTTGTATGTCAAAGGCTGCTCATGTGTATAGTCACAGTTGTAATCCTTAGACTTGAGACACCACATGTTATCTTATATATGAATTGCTAAAGTTTGATAGTATCTCGTACACCCTTAATCATAAGGATGTAATCGGTGCTCATTGGCTCTAGTGAGTTATGTATGAAGATAGGTGAGTGTGCAATAGAGGATCACCACCCTTAATAAGAAAGGGCGAATGTCTTAGTTAGTTCACAGTTACTATCTCAATGGAGTCTTTGGCCAAAGCAGAAGGTTGCCAAGAAAAGTGTTTCAAGGGCATACCTAATTGAGATTATAATCTGGTGAATTAGTAACGCATGATTAAGTTAGGGTTTGACATGAATCCATACCCAACTAACTTAATCGAGACATTGTTTGGTGAGGGATTATTTATAGCACGAAGGGTTCATTTACACGTTCGTATATTCACCCACACCTAGGGTACGTCATGACATATTGCTAGATGTCACTCATGACTAGTGAAGGCCTAATGATAAGGGTTATCATTGAGGGCAAAATTGGAATTGTTCCAATAGAACCTAAAAATAGAAAGTTTCTATTTTGGGCGACATTGAGATGTCCCCTGCCACTACTAGGTTGGGATGAACCCAATGGGTCACACACATAAGAACATAAGTGAGGTTGTTAAACTTGTGAGAGGGTTGCATTCTTATTAATATGTGTTTGGCTTTAATTAATTAAGGGTTAATTAATTAAGAGCCAAAAGGATATCTAATTCAAGAATGTAAGTAACCAAAACAGGGTTAATGGTCATGCTAGCACTAGTAACCAAACACCCTAAGAAGAGGAGAGGCTTATTTAAAGAGAGTGAACCCTAATAGAAGCAAGCTTGCATCATCCAAGAGCTCTCTCTCTCTCTATTGCCGCCCCTCCCTCTCTCCCTCTCCATGCTTGTCTTTTTCAAGTGTTGAAAAATTCAAGAAGGTTTAATCGACTCTTGTGTTCGTGTGGACGTTCATTGGAGGCCACCATTCTTTTGGGGCTCGAGGATTGAGCGAGGACAATCATCAAAGGAAGAGAACATCGCAAAGGAACAAATCAATGTAAGCTTTACTTTAATGTTTTTAATTTAAAGTTGATTCGATTCATCGATTAAGAAGATTCATGGATGGATACATGGGAAAAAAATTTTATTTTACCTTTCCGCTGCGTTCCCATGGTGTATTCTTTCATATTCTCCATAGGAGTTAGTTTAAATATGTGCTACTCTTGACGGTTTATAAATATCCTCTTTAATAAACCTATGAGTTGGAACTCTTTAGAATAAATGTGCATGAGAAATATCAGTCTCCCTATCTCATCAACTTAAGATGTATATTTCTCTTATCATTTATTCAAGGACCTTATCATATATGTTTAAACACATAAGATAAGTTATACCTTCCAAATATGATATAATATGAAATTGCTTTGCCCTTTAGGATTGGTTTTAGGGCATATCTCTAACAGTCTTGAATCCCCATGCACCCCACAATTCCTACATTGTGGTATGCCCTCCCCTGTTAATTGAAAAAAAGAATTGGCCAAGAGGGGTACAACCCTATTTACGGAGAAGTCAAAAATACTAAATAAGAAATTGAACTAGCCCCAAATTAATACCTTATTGCCCAAACAATTTGTGGATGGCTCGATCAATAAATGGAGCCTGGATTCATCATCCCCCCTATTAAATGGATTGATCAACCATTAACCCAAACATGGGTTAATCACTTAAATCGACCAATGGTCTTGAGATCGATCAACCACCCTAAAAACTACTAAAGTAATAAAATAAAGCCTAGACCATAAAAAAATGAAAATTACAAATTAATGAATCAAATATCCAATCGTCACAATTCAAACAGGCTTCCTGTCCTACATCAAGGCCCCCTCCATGAAAGGGATGTTCATCTCAAATTATTAGTCTTCTTATCTAATGAATAAAGTAGGGGTGCAACTTGGATTGGATCGAACCGGATTGGGAGTAAATGAGGGCCAATTCGAACTAATTCAAAATAGGCTTTTAAGGACTATGACCAATCCTAATTAAAATCGGACCGGTTCTGGACCAATTTGAATTCAATTCGGATTGGACCGGATTGGACCACGATTCTTCATTAAAAGAAAAATAAATCAAAATTTTAAAAAATTCCCTAATATTCAATTTACATAAGGACTTGATTTTTTCCTGTTATAACAAGTAACAAAGTAAAATTCATACTTCCACGTAATTAAACAATTGAACAAAACAACAATTAAGTATTAACCATTATGTAAAGTAACAATAAATAAAATAAAAAAGGTTTAGTCCAATAATCCAAAATAAACCACCTACTTGCTTAATTACTTAATACATGCAAATCCAAAAAGAGAAAAAAAAAATTTATACAAGAAACCAAACAAAACCATAATAATTACTATATATTTATATATAAAAAATTCAAAATACTAATAAGAAATTAAGTACCCTACTTATTTAAGTCATACAGACCAAAAATCAAATTGATCCAACTGTCAGATTTTAAAGTATCTCACTATTAAAAATTCTAATATTCCTTAAAATATCATAGTATAATAATTTTTTACAGTGACATTTTTCAAAAACTGACCATTAGATCACTGTAATTTTTGGCATACATAAGTAGGGAATTGAATTCGGATTTCGGATTAGACCGATTCCCAAAAGGCCAAATCTGAGGATCGGTCCGAATTGAATTCGGATTGAAGAATTGGAACAAAGACTGACCAATCCGAATTCAATTTGGATCGGTTCTAATCTGATCCTAATTGATCGGATCAGACCGGTTCCAGGTCTGACCCATTCCTAGTTGCACTCCTACAATAAAGTACATAGAGTTGGAAATTTTGAACTTGGAATTTGGATTATCTAGAATTTGATAATATTGTGTTAAATAACAAAACAATCAAATTAAAAGAACAAAACAGAATGTATATTAATTCTGTAATTTACAGAATTATATACCTAAAAGATGAAGAAAACCAACACAGAATATATACAATAATTGCACTTAAATAAATGACTTACAAGTCGTTCAAAAACTTGAAGTAAACTTGCAGCAGAAATTGATTGAAGTAGAAACTAATCAAGGCAAGTGTTTGACACTTTGTCCTTAAAACAGATTTTGCCCCTCCACTTGGTGCTTAGAGTCTGATGGACGTCTACCTCCCAAGATATAATGATCATGTCTGCAGAGGAAGCACTACAATCTGCAGACTCGGCGAACCAGAAATGTTATCTCTTTCTCAATGACAGTATGCAGAAATGCTATGAAATGAATGAATGAAATGGCTTACGACCGTGTCCTATTTATAGACTCACTAGTGTCATTTCGCAAAGTGCAGAAAGGCACCAGACACAACTCTCTAGTAAGAGTTGCAACCCTTCAGCTATTTCCGAACAGACATAACCCTCCTGTAGAGGTACAACCCTTCAAAAATTTTGGACAGACATGACTCTTCACATGGTAATCAGACTTGGCCCAAAAAGATAATGGGTCGCTCTAGATGACCCCACCCCACCTGGCCCGGCCCGGTTCAGTGCAGTGTGGGCAGGCACGCGCGTGTGTGGTTTGTATCAAGCCCAAGTTTGGGTAGGTCCTCTCCCCCTCACAAAACTTTGGTACCCCTTGGGGCCCAACCCATGGTCCAAGGTAAGTGTATATCAACACACTAGCTTTCCACTATTTTTCCAATGTGGGACAATGATGATTACCATCTTCAACCATTTTCAAGTATGTGATTATCCACTACAATTTCTCATTCAAAACATTAATATTTTGAGCTTATTAATACAACACATTAATCACCTTCATGAGATGATTGTATTCCAATATGGGCCCACTTAAAAGGGCTTGTGGGACCCATATATAAATTAAGTTAAAATAACTTACTTGAGCTCAAAATATAACAATCCCCCACATGAATGAAAATTGGCTGGTTAACTATGCATATGATAAATGTAGACTCAAGAGAGAGATAAGGAGAGTCCCCCCATCAGGAGAGGTAGCTTGTGGCCTTGAACCTTCCTAAGCGAAAGGCTATCGGATTTGCTGGCTAATCAGTGAACATGATGTCTTGAACTGTTCAGGTTTTTATGCAAACCAAGACAATAGAATTCACACGGTTTCCCTCCAAACATTTTTTATTCTCATGATTGTGTTCATTTTGGCCCTGAACAAATCTGGTTTTCATGAATGCTCTAGAGAATTTAGCCTTATCATTCTCATAGAAGCAACCCCTTCTACACTCATATAGGTGATTCTTATTAAGAGTATCCTGCTATACCCCACTTAAAGAATTCAAGATATAAGAATCATTAAAAGCTTAGATTACCCTAATTCACGCTACAGGCATCACAGTCTCATCATAGGAATAGGTAAGAGAATTATCTTCTTAGTGATTCTTCTGAGTCACACACAATTAGGCTGTCCCTTTTGAACCTAGATCTTGGGATCTCCAGTCAGCTAGGTTGGGTTTCCATTATGGTAACTCTTAATTGTTAGGCTTTAAGCCCATTCCCCTCGATGAATTATACACTTGCTCTCCAGTCAAACCTTTAGTTAATGGATCCACTATATTATCTTTTGACTTTATATACTCTATGGAGATAACTCCATTTGAGAGCAACTATTTCACGGTATTATGTCTTCGACGTATATGTTGAGACTTACCATTATACATATTATTTTGTGCCCTTCCAATAGCTGATTGACTATCATAATGGATACAAATAGCTGGCACAGGTTTTGACCACATTGGAATATCCTCTAAGAATTGTCGAAGCCACTCTACTTCTTCACCAACTTTATCTAAAGTTATAAACTCTGATTCCATTGTGGATCTAGCAATGCACGTTTGCTTGGATGATTTCCAAGACACAGCTCCTCCTCCAAGAGTGAATACATATCCACTTGTGGATTTAGAATCCTTTGTATCAGATATCCAGTTAGCATCACAATACCCTTCAAGTACAGCTGACTATTTCGAATAGTATAGCCCCTAGTTTAGAGTGTATTTCAAATATCTTAAAACTCTAACTATTGCCTTCCAGTGATCTAATCCTAGGTTACTAGTATATCTACTCAATTTACTCACTGAGTAAGCTATGTCTGGTCGAGTACAATTCATTAAGTACATCAGACTTCCAATAATTTAAGAGTACTCTAGTTGAGATACAGCTTTACCTTTATTTTTCGATAGATATAGATTTATATCTACCGGTGTTTTCACAGGATTACAATCAAACTGATTAAATTTCTTTATTATTTTCTCAAGATTGAGATAATACTATTCCATTAGATGTTTTAGAAATTTTAATTCCTAGAATAACATCTGCAACACCCATATCTTTTATATCGAAATTTCTGGTTAACCTTTTCTTGGTAGCAGTAATGACATCAGTATTACTACCAATAATAAGCATATCATCAACATAGAGACATACTATGACATAACTACCATCGGTCTCTTTGACATAGACACACTTGTCACACTTATTGATTCTGAAACCATTTGACATCATCATTTTATCAAATTTTTCGTGCCATTGCTTTGGAGCTTAATCCATAAAGAGATTTCACAAGCCTACAAACTTTTTTTTCTTTGCCTGGAGCTTTAAACCCTTCTGGTTGTTCCGTATAAATTTCTTCTTGTAATTCACCATTTAGGAAAGCTGTTTTAACATCCATTTGATGTATTTCGAGATTGTGCACAGCTGCAATAGCTATTAACATTCTAATGGATGTTATTATTGTAACTGGTGAATATGTGTCAAAATAGTCCACACCTTCCTTTTGTTTAAAGCCTTTAGCTACCAGTCTGACTTTATACTTGTCAATTGATCCATCAGCTTTCATCTTCCTTTTGAATATCCACTTGCATCCAAGCGGTTTATTCCCAAGAGGAAGATCCACCAGCTCCCAAGTACGATTTTGCATTATCGATTCAATTTCACTATTAATTGCCTCTTTCCAAATAGGTGCTTCAGGAGTGGACAAAGCTTCATTGAAGCTTTGAGGATCATTTTCTGACAAATACAGGACCAAAAGATTTTGAAATCTTTGTCCTCTTACTGTGTCTAGGTTCCTCCTCAATTTGATCTTTATTATCACTAGTCGCAGTCTCATAAGTTCTTTTAAAAGAACTAGTCTCTTGTGAAGAAGAACTTATTTTACGTAAAGCTTTATGTGGAAACACATGTTCAAAAAATGAAGCATTCCTAGATTCAATAATAGTATTTGCATGAATATCAGGAATGTCAGATTTATAAACAAGAAATCGATATGCACTATTATTCTGAGCATAGCCTATGAATATACAATCAACAGTCTTTGGTCCTATCTTAACCATTTTAGGAGTAGGAACCGCTACCTTAGCCAAACACCCCCACACTTCTAAAAATTTATAGGAAGGCTTTCGACCTTTCCATAATTCATAAGGTGTTGTGGTTGTGTTTTTTCGAGCTATTTTGTTGAGAATATAATTTGCAGAAAGCAAAGCTTCCCCCCACAAGTTCTGAAGTAAACCAGAACTTAATAACATAGCATTTATCATTTCTTTTAAGGTTCTATTTTTACGTTCAGCAACACCATTTTGCTGAGGTGAATATGGCGCAGTAGTTTGATGTATAATCCCATGGTTAAAGCAGAACTCGCCAAAAGGATCAGACTCATATTCGCCACCTCTATCATTTCTAAGAACCTTTATCTTTTTGCTAAGTTGATTCTCAACTTCATTATTAAAATGTATAAACATAAATAATGAAAGGTTGTGATATACATGGATTCGCAGCGGAAGTCATACGATAAATTTTTTTTCATAAACATAATAATGAATCCATTCATTACAAACTATTAAGAATCGATACAAGCATAGGGTCATGAGTTTATACATACAAGCATGAATATTTAAACACTTTAAATAATACTTACTTGGATTCCTTGTTGTAGCTTTCGTCGCGAGCTTCAAAGTGTATGAAGCCTCCGATGGTATCCTCGCGAACACAAGATCTCTTGAACCTTGTACTTGACAAGCTAGGAGAGGGAAGAGGAGACCACAAAAATTGAGAGAGAGAGAGAGGTCCTCTATAGCTCACGGCCCTAGGGGTTTCCCTTTTCTTATTTTTGTCTTTACTCTAAATGATGAGTGGGAGGCTTAGTGCTAGCATGTCCCATCAAGTTGTATTTATAGATAACCTCTAGGGTTTCTATTTAATACTATTTCCAAATATAATTATTAACAATTAATAATAAAGTTCTTTGTTAAATTATAATTAGGAAATTCTCTTCTCTCTTAATTCAAAAGACTCACTTATGCTCTTTGTTTGTGTATGACCCATTGGGTTCACCCCAACCTAGTAGTGGTTCGGGACATATCATGTTCCTTAAAATAGAAACTTTCTATTTTTGGTTTGATTGGAACAATTCCAATTTTGCCCTCAATGATAACATTTATCATTAGGCCTTCACTGGTCATGAATGACGTCTAGCAATGTGTCATGACGTGCCCTAGGTTTGGGTGAATAGTAGAACTATGTGAACCATTCTTGTTACTTAATCCTCCATCCCCTAATGTCACTGTTAAGATAATAGGTATGGTGATCTGTCAAACCCTATCTTAACAACTTGATATATGTTCCACAAATATAATCTCAATGAGATAAATGCAGTGAAACTCTTTTCACTGTTTACCTATCACTCTGGCTAGAGATTCACTTTGAGAATTATCTTTCTGAACTGATCCTGACATTCTCTCTCATCTAGTGAGAGTGATGATTCCTTATTGCATACTCATTTATCTTCATACATAATTTATTTGAGCCAAAAAGTACCGATTACATCCTTATGGTGGAGGCTGTACGAGATACTATTAAACCCTAGTAATCTATATGTAAGATAGCCATGGTGTCTTAGGTCTAAGGACTACCAATTAAATGGACGTAACAAAAGAATATTGTTTTTGACTTGATCTCCATAGGAACATTCTAGTATATCATGTTCAGTGTACATATTCTCTAATATGCACCCATAGATTAACTAAAGTGTCACTACACTGATAGGAAAGACTACCTATCCTCCCATTGGAGTTAGTTTAAATCTTGTGCTACTCTTAGTGGTTTATAAAAGGTCCTCTTTAATAAACCTATGAGCAAGAACTATTTAAAATAAATGTTAATGAGAAATATCAGTCTCTCTATCTCAACAACTTGAGATGTATATTTCTCTTATCATTCATTCATGGACTTTGTCATATATATATAATTAAATATACATGACAATTTATACCTTCTAATTAATATAATATGAAATAGATATGCTCTTTAGGATTGGTTTTAAGGCATATCTCTAACATCTAATTCTTCATCTTTACTTCTAATTAAGTAAACAAAACAATATCTAGTGCTATCATCAATAAAAGTAATGAAATACTTTTTACCTCCTCTAGTTTGAACAAACTTTAAATCACAAATATCACTACGTATCAAATCTAGAGATTTAGTTTTTCTTTCAATTGAATTAAAAGAAGTCCTTGTTAATTTTGCTTCCTTCACATTTATGATTTAAATCAATAGTAAACTTAAGCAAATAATCCATGTTAACTAATCTACGTAAAGTATTATAATTAACATGTCCTAGTCTACCATGCCACATATTAGAAGACTCAGCAATGTAAGAAGAAGATATAACTTTATTAATCTTAGGAATAATAGGAACAACATTCATCTTAAATAACCCATTACACATTTACCCTTTTCCCACATACACCCCATTCTTGATAAGTATAAACTTATGAGACTCAAAGACCAACTTGAAACCATTCTTGCTCAACAAAGATCCAGACACAAGATTCTTGCGAATATCTGGCACATGCAACACATCATTTAAAGTAAGCTCCTTTCCAGAAGTTAACTTTAAAATAACTTTTCCATGACCAGTAATGTTAGAAGAAGAGGAGTTGCCCATATAAAGTTGTTCTCCATTATCCATTGATTGATAAGTAGCTCCAGTATCCACCCACCATTCTTTCATATTATGCATCAGATTTACTTCAGATACCACAACAATTAGGTTCATGTCACCTATTGTATCTGAAAGAGTCTCCACTTCATTAGCTTGAGCATTTCTGTTGATTCATTGGTTCTTTCTATGACGATAATCCTTTGCACGATGTCCAGGCTTATCACAAACAAAGCCCTTTCCTTTTAACCTCTTTGGATTGCCACATTGGTTTCCTCCTTTAGACCCTTAAGAGCTTTGACCAGAGAACTTTCGCTTTTTATTATTATTATTCTTTAGCGCTTGCTCCACTACATTGGCTTTTGACTCCATAGGATTTTTCCCGTTTTTCTTTTCCAAATTTTGGTTGTCTTGTACAATCCTTAATCTCACAATCAAGTCCTCAAGAGACATCTCATTGCGCATGTGCTTCAAGTAGTTTTTGAATTCTTTCCAAGATGGAGGTAATTTTTCAATTAAAGCAGCAACTTGAAAAGATTCACTTAAAGACATACCTTCGGCAATAATTCCATGTAGAATCACTTGAAGCTCTTGCACTTGGCTTATCACAGTTTTGGAGTCTACCATTACAAAATCAAGGAATTTGCCCACAACGAACTTTTTTAGCCCGGCATATTCCGTTTTGTACTGTTTGTCCAAGGAGTCCCAAAGTTCATTTGCAATCTTTATTGGACTATACACATTGTATAATATGCTGTCCAATGCATTGAGGATATAGTTCTTGCACAAAACATCGAACTGTTTCCACGCCTCTAACGCAACAATAGTAAGATTATCAGTCTCACCCTTTTTGAGAACAGGCGAAACCTTGCCAAATTCAAAGTTGTAATATAAAACAACATTTTCTGTTGCCATCTCTTAAACTCAGTACCATTGAATTTTTCAGGTTTCTCCCCATGTGCAGGAACATGAGTAGGGATTGGTGCCACAATAGGAAGCACATTCACAGTGTTGCCACTTTCAATTGCCATTTCTATATTTCCATAAATTAAAGAATGAATTTCAAAAACAAATACTTTGTTTAAAAACACAATATTAATCCAAATTCTAAATAAAATGAAAATCTGTCTTAAGATTGTTGGAAACTTTGAACTTAGAATTTGGATTATCTAGAATTTGATAATATTGTATTAAATAACAAAACAATCAAATTAAAAGAACAAAACATAATGTATATTAATTCTGTAATTTACAGAATTATATACCTAAAAGATGAAGAAGACTAACACAGAATATATACAATAATTGCACTTAAATAAATGACTTACAAGTCGTTCAGAAACTTGAAGTAAACTTGTAGCAGAAATTGATTGAAGTAGAAATTGATTAAGGCAAGTGTTTGACACTTTGTTCTTAAGACAGATTTCGTCCCTCCACTTGGTGCTTAAAGTCTGATGGACGTTTGCCTCCCAGGATACAATGATCACGTCTGTAGAGGAAGAACTACAATCTACAGACTCGGTGAACCAAAAATGCTATCTCTCTCTCTCAATGACAGTATGCAGAAATGCTATGAAATGAATGAATGAAATGGCTTATGACTGTGTCCTATTTATAGACTCACTGGGCCTTTTTGTGAAGTGAAGAAAGGCACTAGACACAACTCTCTAATAAGAGGTGAATCCTTCAGCTATTTCCGAACAGACATAACCCTCCTGTAGAGGTGCAACCCTTCAGAAATTCTAGACAGACATGACTCTTCACATGGTAATCAGACTTGGCCCAAAAAGATAATGGGTCGGTCTAGATTACCCCACTCGGCCCGGTTCGGTGCAGTGCGGGCGGGCGCGCGCGCGTGTAGTTTGGATCAAGTTTGGGTTAGTCCTCTCCCCTCACAAAACTTTGGTACCCCTTGGGGCCCAACCCATAGGTCCAAGGTAAGAGTATATCAACACACTAGCTTCCACTATTTTTCCAATGTGGGACAATAATGATTACCATCTTCAACCATTTTCAAGTAGGTAATTATCCACTACAATTTCTCATTCAAAACATTAATATTTTGAGCTTATTAATACGATACATTAATCTCCTTCATGAAATGAATGTATTCCAATATGGTCCCACTTAAAAGGGCTTGTGGGACCCATATATAAATTAAGCTAAAATAGCTTACTTAAGCTCAAAATATAACACATAGAAAATTTTGGTTTTTTTAGTTTCCTCCCAAATTTATTCTCCATGAATCACGTAACCTTGAATATATTCAACTTGGCCTTCAATTTTCCAACAAGATCCACTATATATGAATTGAAAATTACATTAAACATTTAAACCCCAATATAATTGAAATTTTGTACATCAATCAAAAGATCAATTGGAGAGTCAAGTGAATCTTTTAATTCTACTTGAGATTCTACAACTTTATCCCTTCAAAGAAACTTGGTTTTTAATAATTTCTTTTAAAGCCTCTAGGGTCAAGAGTTACTAATTTTTTCCTCTTGATATTTTTATGAATTTCAACTTCAATATCCAAATCATCAAATTTCTATAGTGTCGATACATTCATAAGGTAACTTATCTCCTTCCTGCTCTAATGTTACCTCATCCTCATTATGTTTGAATGCTGAAACATTCATGATTCCTTTATTCTTGAAGTTGGTGACCCTGGATACCGGCTCAACATGTTAGCAATACTTTGCTATGCGGAACTCTGTCACTAAGTTACTACTACTCCCTAAATTACGAGTTGTTATTAGTATATATCTAATAAGTCGTTGTTTGTTGCTTTTGGCTCACCATAGTGTGCAATAGGGGTGATCATCGGCCGGTTTCAGAAGTATTTTTTTGACTGAACCGAGCACCTTTGGTTTGGAAAAATGGCACACCAAAACCGACCATAAAATGCATTAAACCATTAGTCATCAGCTTGGCTCAGTGCACATTTTTTCAGTCGGTGTACTCGATTTGAGGCTATTGTAAAAGAATGAAAAAATCTCACTAGAACATTGCTTTGTTGCTACTGGAAATATGGGAGGAAAAAAAGGCAAACAAGCATTACTTGAAAATTGAAATGGCCCAAACGCATGTCAGTATATCACTGAAGTCTAGAACAATAGTGCTACTACGGTGCTACCTGCTGCTGGAAATTTGGAAACATTAAAAAGCTATTTATGCATTGCTTGAAGCCTTGAAATGGCCCAAAGTCCCAATCGCATTGCTAGAATTAAATTGCAATTGCTGCCTTGCTAGAATTTCAAGCAAATAAATAATAACAATCCAAAGTATGATAGGCATACTTTGTTTAATAGCAATCTGAGAGTAAAGGCCACTGAACTACTGAAGTAAAGGAGTTTAAACTTTAAAGTTTTAATGTTTTATAGCTTCGGTCAGTTTCGGTGACCATCGGTGTGGGAAATGCTATACTGAGGAACGACCGGAAATGATCGGTTTTCATAAAAAGCAAACCAAACAAACCAAATCCCTTTTAAAAATCGTTCAACTTCGGCCCAATTGGTTTGGTTTGTTTTAGTCCGTCGGTTTTTTACCACCCCTAGTGCGCAACAAATCAAATGAAATTTTGGCAGCGACTAATGCTTTTCAATTTGACCTTTCTAACTGTGTGGCCATCTTCATCAAATCATTTTGTGGGGAAAACCTATAAAATTCTTTAATGCAGGCTTAAATGGATTGACTTCTCTAACGATAATTTTGATATGGTTGGAACAAGCCCTGTTCATAACCTAGTGGCGAAAATTCAACCTTTAATAAATGTTTTGTATTTACCCAAGTTTGCACCAGTGCCTCTCTCTGTTATGTATGTGCATGTTATACATGTTCTTACTAAAGTAACACTCTCCCTTTAAGCTAGTATGCTACAAGCTTAATCTGCTTCTCTTCCAGGATACCCATAAAATAGAAAAAATGCTCCACTTTTGAAATCCAATTAAGAAACTCTTTTATATGTAGATTCCCATTGAAGTGGAGAATATCTATTTTTAGCTTGTATTCGTCAAACTTCCTTGTTGGCATGTCGACCTTGTCGTATCATATTTCTTATCTTCTGATTCACCCTTACTATTTGGTTGATAACCTAGAGCATTTTTGTTGGTAGGTTGGTATCTGACGATTCCATCGGTGCATCTCTCGTCAATTACTGGTTGCCTGTTGTTGGTGTTGAAATTTATTTCGATAAGCATTTCACAAATTGAGTCTCATTCAACTACTAAGCTAGATTGTTTTGTAACACCCCAACCTGACAATTATATCGACCCTTCGGGTTAGGTTGACACGTGTCAAAATAGAGGTACAACATGTCCCGCTCATTCATATTTCCTCACGAGAGATATGAAAACGTATATATTCAAAATGAAATGTTATGTACATGAATTATGTCCTCATCACATAATATAAATAATTAAGAAACCAAATATTTAATGCCAACATCCCTAAGGATGGAGTGCATATTCACATCTGCACCTATATCATAATCAAATAGGGCCATAGCCCAGAATCCCCCAATGATACAAACCAAGGAGTGAGGTCGAGGAGTGAACTCACACCTGCACCTATATCATTGCATCATATTCATATATAAGAAATCCATAAAACCATTCACAAGGCATCTGCATATCAAATCCAAGTATTTCGAAGTCTTAGCTCCCACGAAATAAAATTGATTTTCCAAAATCACTGTTCTTTCCAAAAGAATTGGGAATGGCAAAATATGAATTCTAACAACCTTCCTTAATTCATAAACAAGTTTAGCGAATAAGGCATACACAATGACATCAAATCTCTTATCGTTTTGCAAAACAGTTTATGTAATATGCCCTTTCACTCATTTGGAAATTATATGAGAAAAAGAACGATTCTACCCTTGAAGTTGCAAAAGTTCTTATTACCTATCAAGCTTTAATCAGAATGACATTAAATTTGATATGGATACTCCTAGACTCCCTGGAAACTAAATACAAAAGGAATCACTTGATTCTGACACGAAAAACTACATAAAATATTAGTCTCTATCTACTTAAGGAAAAATGATAATTTGGGAAACTAGGGTTTTGAGGCCCATTCCTCCATATATGATCATTCATTCTTGACCTATAGAACATTAAATGATGACTTAAATGCTATAAGTCAAAAATGGGATGTCTACAATGGGATTTTGAAAAAAAAAAAAAAAAAAAACACCATTAATGCTTCAAAACACTTACCTCATCACTATCGGTGGCTTCATTAAGCTCCATTTTATATGCCTTTGGTTGTTAAGAGATGGAAAAATGTTTAAATCCTTAAATCTAAAAAATGAAAATTTGATAAAGTATGTGGGTTTGTATGGGATGGTGGAAGAGAATGAAGAGAAATACATGGAATCGCAGCGGAAGAGAAAACAAAACTTTTTAATAAAGTGATTCCATCATCGAAAGATTCAAAACAAGAATCGAACAAGCATTGGGATACGAGATTTACAAACAAGCATATAAATTAATAAAACATTAATTAACCTTACTTGATTCGCCTTTCGATTTGCAATCCTCGACCTCGAACTTCAACGCAATGAAGCCTCCAACGGTATCCACACAAAGGTAAGATTCCCTAAACCCTTCTAGTCTTCCACAACACTTGAGAAAGCTAGAATGGAGAGGGAGAGGAGAGAGAGAAATTTCGGCCCAAGGGGTTGCTTACCCTAGAATGAGTGAAACACTCATATTTATAGATATTCTCCTCTTTTAGGGATGTTTGGTTACTAGTGCTAGCATGACCAAATATCCTTGAATAGAATAATCCTATTCTTGGTTAATTTTTGACCTTTAATTAATTAACTTTTAATTAATCAAAATCAAAGTTAACTTAAACATAGGATTCCCCTCTCTCAAGTTTAAGGAACTCTCTTACCCTCTATTGTGTGTGACCCATTGGGTTCACCCCAACCTAGCAGTGACTAGGGACATCTCCATGTCGCCTAAAATAGAAACTTTCTATTTAAAGGTTTAATTGAAACTATTCCAATTATGCCCTTATTGATAACACTTATCAATAGGCTTTCACTGGTCATGAGTGACGTCTAGCAATGTGTCATGACATGCCCTAGGTTTGGGTGAATAGCAGAACTATATGAACCCTTCTTGTTACTTAATCCTTCATCCCCTAATGTCACAGTTAAGATATTTAGGGTATGGATACAAGTCAAAACCCTATCTTAACTTTCTTGTCATATGTTCTTCAAATTATAATCTCAATAAGATGAACCCTATGAAACTCTTTCATATTTCATCTATCACTCTGGCCAGAGATTCACATTGAGAGTTATATTTAAGAACTGACCCTGACATTCTCTCTCATAACATTGAGAGTGATGATTCCTTATTGACCACTCATATGCCTTCATGCAAGACCTATTAGAGCCAATGAGTGCTGACTACAACCTTAAGATCAAGGCTGTATAAAACACTATCAAACCCTAATAACTCAGGCACAAGACATCCATGGTGTCTCAGGTCTTAGGATTACCAAATGGACGTAACATAAGAATATTCCTTTAACTTAATATCCATAGGAATATTCTAGTAGATCAAGTTCAGTGTACATATTCTCTAATATGCACCCACAGATTAACCTAAGTGTCTCTACACTGATAGGAAAGACTACCTATCCTCCCATTGGAGTTAGTTTAAATCTGTGCCACTCTTGCCGGTTTAATAAATGTCCTCTTTAATAAACCTATGAGCAGGAACACTTTAAGAATAAATGTATATGAGAAATATGAGTCTTCATATCTCAACAAACTTGAGATACACATTTCTCTTGTCATTTATTCATGGACATTATCGTATATATATTTAAACATACAAACGATAAGCAGTACCTTCTTATCCTAATATGAAATAGATATGCACTTTAGGATTGGTTTTAGGGCATACCTCTAACAATCTCCCACTTGCACTAAAGCCAATCACCATAGTATCTTATACTAGTCTTCGAAAGACAAGGCTTTATAACTCCTATAGATGTTATGGCAATGGAGATCCTATGCAAACAAACTTTGCATCTATATTATTTTCAATAATAGTAATTAAACTATAATTCTGCTGCCAACTCTGATGTCTAGTAAATGAGACCTATGTTCTTGGTAGAGAACTGTATGTACTAGGCATTCTTTTAGGCAACTTGTAAATGGCATCCTTTTAAATTCCTTTATTTATGTAAGTATTACAATCTTAACTTACTTAAGAATATACTTACTTTTATTCAGGATCACTATTCTGAATAATTCCAATATCTGCCAACAACTCTTGTAGCATTAATGATATTAAGTACATAATCTTTTATGAGATTCCATATTTCTCAAATATTGAACTCATATTTAATCCCTCATAAAATCAATATTTTTGAGAGATTAGAATTCCTATAACTTTTATGGAATTCATGATACTACACTTAGTATTTAAATTATGTACTTATTTAAAGAAAGCTAATAATGAATGATGACTTTATTGCTCCCACTAGTCCTTCTTGAAACAATGTATTTATTTATTAAACTCTTTAATAATATAAATTCCCTTATTATGTTTCATAAAGGAATGATTCTTAACCATTTATGGAAACATTGCTTTCTAATAACTCTTTATTAAAGAAAGCATAACTTTCAAGGTTTATTTGAAATATCTCATATTTAAAATAAATCTTTAAACTATAACGTTTAACATATTTAAGGTCCTCTTTATATAAATGATTCATTTAAAATATTCTCAATATTTTCCTTTTAGTTTTACTTCAAATGAATAATTTGAACTCTTCAAATATTCATAGTTTTGAATCCTTTGAACACTTTCAAATATTCAAAATAGATATGAAGTAATTCAAACTAAATGTTAGGTTTATACATCTCATGTATTATCCTTTTAATCTTCTTATAAATAAGATGATTAGATTATATTAATTAATGAATTCAAAGTGTCTCGATTCATTTATTAATATAACCCTTTACGGTTGAATCATATATATATATATTAATGGCATTCATGAAGAATTCAGAACTTTAAAATTAATTGCCAGAAATTATCCAAATAATCAATATTATAAATAAACTGTTTCAAATAATCGAAATATTCAAAACTGAATAGAAAACTTCTAAAGAAGTATTTATTACAAACTGGCAATAATTAAAAGTTCATAAAATTCTAAATAAACTAGTCAAGAATTGAGCTATAGTGTTGAAGGCAGCAACTCTTGATCCTTTATTAAACACTGAGAGCTGAATGTCTACTCGACCTTTTGCTTCCCCTTGTCTCCTACATACAATCGCATTGTACAAGAAAAAACATAGTTAGGTATCTCATACCATAAAGCAAAATAATACTAATTCTCAATTAGTAAATCAAATACAAGACGTACCATCAGAAGAACCATTCTTCAACGAAGCCAGGTATTCCTTGCAATTTCTTTTCCAGTGACCTGTCTTGCCGCAGTGGAAACACTTTCCTTTAGAATTCTTCTTCTTCACTCCTCCTTTTGGCTTAAAATTGGACTTCTTCTTCTTACCCTTGCCCTTGGGCTTGGTCTTAGAAGTCGATGCCCCATCTATAGCCAAAACATTACCTTTGGAATCCTTTTTCAAGGTTTCCTCAGCAGTAGTCAACATATTCATCAAGTCGGTTAAAGAAACTTTATCATTCACATCAGTCATGTGAAAATTCATGATGAATTGTTTGAAGGTTGAAGGAAGTGAATGAAGTAGAATGTCTGTACTCATCTCTGAATTGATCTCGACACCTAGATCATGAAGAGCGTGGATGTTCCGGATCATTTTGAGACAATGCTCATTCACCGATGTCCCTTCCACCATCTTAGCAGAGAAAAGATCACCCACAGCATTGTACCTTACAATTCTGTTCTGTGATTCATACAACTCTTTAAGATTCTTGAGGATCGCATATGCACTGTCAATGACCTCATGTTGCCTTTGGAGCTCATTGGTCATCGATGCCATCATGTAGCACCTGACTTGCACATCATCCTCAAGCCACTTATTATAAGTGTCTCGCTCTTCTTCAGATGCCCCTTCAGGTAAAGCATTGGGGCGTGGAGATTTGATAACATATTCAATTTTATCAGCAGCCAAGATTATTTTCAGGTTCCTAACCCAGTCATTGAAATTGGGACCAGTCAAACGGTTGTCATCAAGGATTCTAGATAAGGGGTTTAGTGGAGCCATCTACAACAGAAAATAATAACAGTAAATTTCATATTATTCAAAACATAAATACCTATTGGTTTCTAAGTCTTATGTTACCTCCCACTATTTTATTCAAATCTCATACTCCCTTAGATGAGACTCGGGAATTTCATCATCTGAATTTTCCATAGTAGGGATTGGGGTCCCATCAAAAATTAGTACCCTCACATAATAGGTTCTTGGATACTAACCCTTAATGAGTGGATAACTCTTATCCTAATGCTTCTAAAGCAAATTCCAATCATCCTTTAGCCTCTAAATTGTAGTATCCTCACATAATAGGTTCTTGGATAGTACTCTTTAGTTAAGTCACACCCATCATTCGCATAAGTATGGTCAATTGAATGTTGTACCCCTCACATAGCAGGTTCTTGGGATACACCATTATCGCACCTTATGATATCCAATATTAAAACAAGACAGTATGAACTCTCAGGATGAACATGTTCCCGCATATCTGCAGCCAAACACATCCACCTTAAGAATCCACCTATCATGTAATGATGGGAGGCTAGGATAAAGCCCAAGGCTTCTTCCTTACAACTTAATTTTGAATTAAAAGGGGTTTTGGTAAAAGGAGGTCTCATTTAAAATAAACATACATCACATGCATCACATATATATCAAACATACATATAATGTTTAGACCAAGCTTTATTATTAGTTCTTGATTATCCTCCCACTGTCCTCCTAGAGGCTATGGTGGATTCATCTTGAACATATAATAAATTAGGTCAAGGCCCCCTACCAAGCATACATCTCATATATTAATGGGCCTTGGAATAATTATGGACTTTAGGGTGGGTTCATTCTTTGAGCCAAAAAGATGAACCCTAGGTCTATAATGAGGGTTAAGTGATCGTAATTAAAACTATGTAACTATTACATCAAAACTAAAAGATTTATGAAAGTCTTGAAGTCCTTGCCAAGTCCTTCTTAAGTCCTTGCCTTTTCCTCTCGTACATAACTCCACCATGCACCTCAAGTCCACCATGCTCCACCAAGTATCCAATATTACATTTAAAATAAAAGAAAGAAGGGGATTAAGGAGATAGGGGATACATAGGAATTGAGAGGGAAAGAGGCATGCAAGCCCCAAATTAATTACATCACTTAAATTTAAACAACTTTAAATACAACCCTTAAAATAATCCATACACATCTAATGCGGCCAATCACATCTCATTTAATTGGTCTTAAGTCCATAATTATCCATTTATATTTATACAAACACATTGCATAAATAAAATCAACAATAAGAGAAAGGCAATGATGGCAATGGCATTTAATTAATTAAATTCAATATTATTATTATTATTATCTCATAACAATAATAACAATCTTTTAAATCTCATTTAAAATAAAAACATCATATCTCATATGAAAGTAAAAAGTACCTTTTCTTAATTAAAACTCCTAATTAACTTAATTAGGGTTTTAAATAAATAGAATTTAATTTGAGAAATTAATTTCATAATTCCTATTATGCATTTAACACTTTAATATGCATTATAGATTAATCATCATTAACCTATAGTGAAGGAATTAATTAAAAACTCAAAATCATAAATTCTTGAAAAAATACAAAACCCAGTTTTTCACAAAACAATGAATTCAGCTACTGTTTTGGGACTAATCTTTCCTATATTAAAACACACTTTTAAAATGTGAGAATACTCTATTTCACAAGGATTTTCAGTCCTCTTTCAAATGGCATAGGTCTCATTTAGTGATTCCAACGTTTGGTATCACTTTAAGGCATTTTGTGACACTAACTCTAAACTATGGCAGAATCTGGAATTTGTGCACAAATGCATTTATTGGGCATAACCTAAAGTGAACTAAGTCATGGAAACACTTCAATTCACTAGGTTTTTCAGTCCTCTAAACAATGGCAGGGGTCTCGAGACTTGATTCCAACGTTTGGTATCAATTAGAGACATTTTGTGACAGAGAGTCAGATTTTCCAGAATTGACTCTTATTCACAAAAAATCTAGTGTGGCTATTCTAGGTCATTAAAAATCATGGGAACCCTTCCTAGACTTTGTTAAGACCTTATATTGATGAAGTCAATAGGTGGCAAGCTTCAAAAATCCTAGAAACTATTTTCTTTGGATTTTATAAAAGCTTCTTGATTGCTGCCCAGAAAAACAGCAACACTATTTTAATTTCAAAACGATTTCAAAATTAAAATTATCAATATACAAGCATGCTAAAACGTTTTTAACATGTTTATATATCATCTAGCAACATCCCTAAATGTTTTTAAGCAATTAAAAACAATAATTCATCACATGAATTTCACAATCTCTCATGAACACAAAAAACGTTTTATAAAAACACTTTTCATCAAATCTTCATGTTCTTCATTTTTAATCTTCAAAAACGATAAAATTTATTTTGAAAATATTATAAACACTTTATAAAACATATGAAGAACACAAGATCATGAAAATGTAAAATTAATTAAGGCACACTAGGGTTCCAAACCCATGTGGCCGAAATTCATAGTGAGAGAGAGAGAGAGTGTGCTAGGGTTAGGGTTAGGGTTAGGGTTAGGAAATCTAACCATAATCTAACCTTTTTAGGGTTTCCATAAACTCCATATATGCTGCAATAATTTCTATATTGTGATTAATTAAAATAAGAAAGAATCAAATCAAATATAAGAAACTTTCCTAAATTAAACAATACACATAATAGAAACTAGGAATATTTAAGTTTGACATTTAGGGATTCCTAAAACAAACTAGGAAATATTCCTATATTAGTTTAGGGTTTCTAAAACCTAAAACTAGCCACCATTGTTGATGAATACAAGGATTCAAAGAACCCTAATCCACCATTGTTGAACTCTTTAACAATATTCATCAATATGCAAGTTTAAATAAAATTAAACAAGGTTATTTGCAAGAATCAATTTTTAACATATTTAAAATAATCAAGATGCATGCAAATATGTTCTAGGGTTATTAAACCCTAGTAGCCGAAAATCAAGAGAGTGTAAAACCCATGGCCGAAATCCCCATGAGGGTATTTTAAAACCCTAATCACCATTGAAACCTAATTTTCTTAAAATCAAGTTATGTTCATAATTTTCTCAAAATCAAGAACTTCATCTATTTGAATCAAGGGTTTCTCAAACTCAAGATTCAAATATATTTAATGATTATAGGGTTACCTTAACCCAAATCATAAATAATACCATTAAAGAAACATATTAGGGTTTATAAACCCTATGTTGCCGAAATGGAGATAGAGGGAGGAGAGAGAGAGCCGTACCTTTATGGGGTTTTGATTATGTTCAAAGCTTCAATCCACCATGGAGATGAAACCCCAATAATCAAAACATAAACATAAAAACCCTAGAGAGATCCGAAATTATAGAGAGAGAGAGAGGGAGAGAAAAACATAAAACCTATTTAGGTTTTTCTACAAACCCTCACATTTATAATACCAAAGGGGTTAAAGCCCCACATGGCCGTGACTCTCTAGTGCAGCCCACCTTGGCCGTGACCTAGCTAGGGTTTCTAAAACCCTAGTTGCCAAATAAAATCAAAACAATATCAATGGAGGCAGCCCCCTCAATGCCGAATTCAAGTATAGTGATTAAACCATCAAAAATTTGATTTTAATTAATTAAACCATTGCCAAACATCATAAATCTCATATCCAAGCTTGATTTGGCTCTGATACCACTGAAAGGAATCGATCGAAATACATGGAATCGCAGCGGAAGAGAAAACAAAACTTTTTAATAAAGTGATTCCATCATCGAAAGATTCAAAACAAGAATCGAACAAGCATTGGGATACGAGATTTACAAACAAGCATATAAATTAATAAAACATTAATTAACCTTACTTGATTCGCCTTTCGATTTGCAATCCTCGACCTCGAACTTCAACGCAATGAAGCCTCCAACGGTATCCACACAAAGGTAAGATTCCCTAAACCCTTCTAGTCTTCCACAACACTTGAGAAAGCTAGAATGGACAGGGAGAGGAGAGAGAGAAATTTCGGCCCAAGGGGTTGCTTACCCTAGAATGAGTGAAACACTCATATTTATAGATATTCTCCTCTTTTAGGGATGTTTGGTTACTAGTGCTAGCATGACCAAATATCCTTGAATAGAATAATCCTATTCTTGGTTAATTTTTGACCTTTAATTAATTAACTTTTAATTAATCAAAATCAAAGTTAACTTAAACATAGGATTCCCCTCTCTCAAGTTTAAGGAACTCTCTTACCCTCTATTGTGTGTGACCCATTGGGTTCACCCCAACCTAGCAGTGACTAGGGACATCTCCATGTCGCCTAAAATAGAAACTTTCTATTTAAAGGTTTAATTGAAACTATTCCAATTATGCCCTTATTGATAACACTTATCAATAGGCTTTCACTGGTCATGAGTGACGTCTAGCAATGTGTCATGACATGCCCTAGGTTTGGGTGAATAGCAGAACTATATGAACCCTTCTTGTTACTTAATCCTTCATCCCCTAATGTCACAGTTAAGATATTTAGGGTATGGATACAAGTCAAAACCCTATCTTAACTTTCTTGTCATATGTTCTTCAAATTATAATCTCAATAAGATGAACCCTATGAAACTCTTTCATATTTCATCTATCACTCTGGCCAGAGATTCACATTGAGAGTTATATTTAAGAACTGACCCTGACATTCTCTCTCATAACATTGAGAGTGATGATTCCTTATTGACCACTCATATGCCTTCATGCAAGACCTATTAGAGCCAATGAGTGCTGACTACAACCTTAAGATCAAGGCTGTATAAAACACTATCAAACCCTAATAACTCAGGCACAAGACATCCATGGTGTCTCAGGTCTTAGGATTACCAAATGGACGTAACATAAGAATATTCCTTTAACTTAATATCCATAGGAATATTCTAGTAGATCATGTTCAGTGTACATATTCTCTAATATGCACCCACAGATTAACCTAAGTGTCTCTACACTGATAGGAAAGACTACCTATCCTCCCATTGGAGTTAGTTTAAATCTGTGCCACTCTTGCCGGTTTAATAAATGTCCTCTTTAATAAACCTATGAGCAGGAACACTTTAAGAATAAATGTATATGAGAAATATGAGTCTTCATATCTCAACAAACTTGAGATACACATTTCTCTTATCATTTATTCATGGACATTATCGTATATATATTTAAACATACAAACGATAAGCAGTACCTTCTTATCCTAATATGAAATAGATATGCACTTTAGGATTGGTTTTAGGGCATACCTCTAACAGATTTTGTCTCATCTTTAGCTACTGATCAGAGTTCCTGGTCTCGAAGACATAAGATGAGTGGTTGAAATCTCAATGGGACCGAGTATTCTAGACACTATCTTAGGTTTGATCCACCATCAAGCATCGTCAAAGCTCTTAAAAATAGTGTAGATTAGAGAAGAAGAAGAAGACAGTGAAGACGATGCAGTTGTGATGGCTGAGGTACGCCTATGTTCTTATTCTTCTTCCATGGACACGCTCAAAAGATCAATTGCCGATAATGCACATAACATCCCTGCAAGGAAAGATTGGGATAATAGGAAAATGAAGCTCTTCTCCATCATTTTTGAATGTTTTGATCAACACCAAAATAACAACAATCCAGCCA
>JAESVK010067793.1:0-35149 GCA_017140935.1 Hamamelis virginiana
ACAATAAGACTTACAAGAAGGTCGAACCAGATAATATATATATATATCTACTATATATAAAAGGGACTTGGAAAGTCGCCATGTTTTGTGCATGGACAATTCGCGGCTTCCCGTTTTGCCCCTGGTGGAGACTTTCAGCTGATCAGCTGATTTATTTTTCGTTGGTTTTTGGGTAATTGGGATTCATTGCCGAGTTAACGGAAAGTGAAAATTTTGATTTCCCGTTTTGCCCCTCTATGGAAACTTGTGGTTTCTTTTTCGATGGGCTTTTGGACATTTCGAGGGAACATTGGCTGCCACTTTCTAAAATGTTCTTGTTCTGAGTGCCTACAGCAGCAGCTTGGGCAGTGTGTATGAAAAGAAGAAATCTCTTCATTCCCTCTCCGTTCTCTCCGTCTCTCTAACGCCTCTTCAGCTCTCTTTCGCTCGCCTATGCCTCGTTGGGATTTCGAACGTAACGTTCTACCAGTGGCGAATTCAAGCCTCCGTCTACTCCGACGTAAAGCTTTACCGCCGGCGAATTCAAGCCCTCTGTTTCCTTTCCGAAGCATCCGAAGCAAGCACACTGAAGTTTCCAAAACCCTAACTGCCTCACTCTCTTTCTTTCTCAAGCTCTCTAAACTTTCTCTCATCTAGAATCTGTTTGGTTGCCGAGAAAAATGGTGAAATAGAAAAACAATGGAATTTTTTTAGCTCCAAAATGCTGCAGATTTTTCAAGGGCAACCTTTTTGAGGTTATATTTTTCCCCCGTGTTTGGGAAGAATGGGTTTTTAAAGTGCTTGAAAATGGCGTTTTCAAAAGGTTTTTTTTTTCCCTCTGTTTTATATATGTTTTTGGGTTTTCCAAATATTTAAACAAAAAAGGTTTGATTCAAGAGAAAAATAGAACAGTTTGAGGCTACGGTTATCTTGGATTCTAAATATGTCCACATTTGGATGCTTTCTCTAAGCTAAAGGTAATTTCTTTTACTTATTTCACAATCAGTTTCAACTTTGTTTTCGTTCTTTTTTTCTTTGAATGCTTTCTCTATGCTAAAGGTAATTTCTTTTACTTTTGTCATAATCAGTTTCAACTTTGTTTTTGTTTTTTGTTTTTATAGCAGATAAGATGAAGATGAAGATGAAGAAGAAGGAAACCTGATTATTTTGAAAATACTCTTTTAACGAAAAATGGAAATCCATGTCTTCTGTTTGGTTCTCGAGAAAGATGGAGGAAAAGAAAGGAAATGATAGAAATGTGCTTTAAGAAACTTATTTTTTTTCCCTAGCTCTAACTCTAATTTGCACCGATTTTTGCAGGTTCTGTGATCAAGGAGGAACTTAAGGTATTTGGGTTGTTGCCTCTCTGTGTTTAAATATAATCCCTTGTGAAAATCCCCCCTGCTTTACTTATTCATTTATTTTTTATAATTTCGTTTAATTTGATAATAACTGTTTACATGTAGCAAAATCTGGGCTAGCTATTTGGTTAATGGGTCCTCTGTGATTTTTAGTGTTTTACCTGTAATTGGTGTTTGATTCGTTTCTTTGGTTTAGGTCTTAACTGTGGTATGTTTATAATGCTGCTATTTATAGATGCATTTATATTAAATTGGGTGAATACCTGTTAGTTACGTCGAAGCTCGGAATCACTTGACAATCCACAATGTTTCAGATCTTGAAACAAATGGTATTCCCTCTCTATAAAAAAGATATGACATAGAAAATCAAAAGGAATACCTGTTTGTGATAGGTATATAGTTCTAATTTGCACTGATATTCAAGAATGACGAATAGTATTAGAGGACAAACTCACTGATATATCTACTTGTATTATATGATTAAGGTGTATTATATTTTGGGTTAAGGCGTAGACTCTATATGATTATTTTGTGAGAAGTATTACTTTCCCTCGAAGCAAGTTGTCAACTTGTCATATAGTGATTGTTGTTTGATGGAAATGATGAGAAACCAATAATCTGGTTTACATTTCTTATTCATGAGCTCGATGATTAAATACGCTATTTAACTATTGTTTGAGATTCCTAATTGTTCAACTTGATTCATTTTGCCTTTTTATACCCTTGTAGCTTTTATTGAAGGTTTTTTTTTATCCAAAGGTGAGGATCATCTTGCTACCTTTAAAAATTGTAACAGCCTGAGTTAATTTATGCTTCCCATCTATTTTTAACTTAAATTTCACATGTTTAGTTGTTAGCATTCGTAAGATTGCTTTTCCCCTTCCAAGTTACATTAATTTTTTGAGTTTAACCAGCTTCTCACTTTAGCTGTAGGTCAGGTAATTATTATGGTTGAACCTTTTTTTTCCTTATTTTTTCTAAATTTATAATTTCTCTGTTTCAAGTCTTGGATTATCTCAATCATTTGAGGCCCATTCTCTTTATTGGAATTTTATCCTACATGCCAAGTGTCCAGTTGGAGCTTCCAGTGAGTGGACATCATATTGGACCTGAAAGCTCTGCTCCAAGACTCCATGTCAGTGCCAAATGAGGATAATATTTCTTCTCATGCTCAGGCCCATTCTTTTATTTGCTTTACTCTGAATTGTTTCTTAAATTACTAAATGACCTTAATGCTGTATTACTTTTTTCTTTCAGGTACTTTCTGATTCTGAAACAGTACGGTGGTTGAACTATGTAGTTGATAAGATCTGGTCTATATGTATGGAAGAGATTGTTTCACAGAAAGTTCTTCTCCCCATTATAACTTGGTTCTTCGAGAAGTACAAACCATGGACTGCTGTATGGACCTACCTTCTGAATAGCTTGTATCTCAATCATTCTTGTAAATTATGCTCACTACATTGATTTGGGAGAGTTGTCCTTTCCCTAGAAGACTCTCTTGAACATCATATCTGTGTATGATGATCATAATTCTTGGATATTCTATTCTAGATTGAATCTTAGTCTGGTTAGATTTTGGGCTACTTAATTAAAATTCCAATAAGGCAATAAGTAGCTGCAACTTTTTGGAACCATATTACATCCACATCTAATATATGCACATCATTGTCTATTTACAAATTTATGTGTATGTCTTTTGAATTCTTCTGACATGCACATTTGTTTTAAGTGATGTAACACCCCACACAGGGTAACCCCTATGCGGAAATGCCACAGTGACATAAAACACCAAGCGCTTATCTTTTGAGTAATTTCTTTTTAAAATTTACACAGTTTTTCAAAATACGCGTGCGGAAGTCTTTAAATATATATATATTTTTTTTTTCAACATCTCAACAATTAAAGATAGCGCTGAGTACTAGTTTGTATCCTGAGTACAGTCCCGTAATGTACCCAAATTCCAAAAACATCCATTTAGTTTACTGAGTTGGATAGAGTCTCATGCTGATAACGTGTCATCCTCTTAAAGAAAAACACATAGCAGAAAAATAAACAAACACCAGGATTTACGTGGTTCGGCAAAATTGCCTACTCCACGGTGAGTCATTTTTTATTATTGTAATTCATATTACAAGAATACAATATCTTCTTGTCTCAATACATTCAAAAATATTCACATCCTTCCATATTCTCATATCTGTCAACAAATTTTATCATTCGCCAAATATCACATAAATAAATCATCATATCTGTAATTCATTTATATATATTACAGAATATATCCATCACTTTTTCACAATAAATAATTTTACAGTACATGCATGCTTTATGCATATGACAGATATATGATGCAATGCTCATGCAGTCATACCTGTCATTTTCTCTGTTCTGCTTTTCCTGCAAAACATCAACCATTCACATAACAGATGGCTACCTCATTTTTTTAAGGTACTCAACCATTTCTCTGTCCTGCTTTTCCTGCAAAACATCAACCATTCACATAACAGATGGCTACCTCATTTTTAAGGTACTCAACCATCTTAACCACAACAGCATCCCCGCCTTTTTAGGATGTATATCACCCAGTCCCCGCCTTTTTAGGACCTACCGCGATTGTCACTCATTGACAAGAGGATTTACGTACTGTTTTTAGCAAGGGTGATATATTAGTGCACTAACTGTTTCCAGGATCTTTTGTCCATCGGTGGTATCTCAACTCCTCGTTTCCACAGTTACAAAAATAATCATAAATGCATATAATTTTCTATGCAATATATCTCACATGTAACTGTGTCTCATGCCAGATGCAATTATTATATGCAATACATATGGCATACATCTCATATCAACAATTCATGTATGTCAATTTGTGCATACATTTCATAGTATATCAACTCAACATATATCTCATATCAACAGTTATATCAGTGATATACAAATAATCATTCTGCTCACTCAACTTGAGCCACCACATGTAACTGTGCCACTGTAACATCCCGTACTTCTTCAAGTAACAATATTGTCCGCTTTGCCTGCACGCGTAACATGCGCGCCCATATACGCATATTCACATGACAAGTGTACGGTTTTATTTTCTCAAAACACATTGTTACTATGAGATGTATGGAATTTACTGTTAAGCCCAGTCACTTTCTCATAACATCATCACCACATGCCATATGCCAATTTTATGTGCAATAATTATGGCAAATATCACACGTATGTATTTTATACATAACAATTAACATGCTTCATCATTTTATTCATAATAATAACAGCATGTTATAAACTTTACAAATATCACATGCATATATTAACAGTTTATATATATGCCAATATAATTTCCATAACTTGTATTTCTAAGATCCTTCACTAATCATCCTGATTTTATAAAAATCAATTATTCATGATTTTTAACTATTTTCCAAAGACTCACAATTTGGAAGATAGTTAATTTTCTATCCACATATATTTTCTATATAATAATCCATTTTAGGACACTTGTTTGATTTTTGTAGAATTTATCAAATTTTGTTAGATTGAAAAATCATACTAGAATAGTCAAAATACAATGAGGTCACATGGTAAGCCTTATGGTGCACCTTCACTATGCTCCATAATTTTCTAGGTTCTTTCATGCCTCCCAAACAGCAACTTTTGTACCCATTAATATCAACTTAATTTAATAGGATTTTTAAATATAATTCCAAGTCAAAATGATATTCACAAACACTAATTTTCAATCGAGGGTGTATGGTCTACTATGCACCTTCATAGCACAGGATCATACATGCACACTCAATATTTTTCATCTTTTTGTCCAACTTTGCACACTTATATCTCCTTCGTTACTCATCCGATTTGGATGATTCAAGATGTTATAGAATCTGTGTGATACAAACTTTCAAAATATAATGGTGGTGTGTAACACCTCCCATCCGAACATATTTAAAAATGATGCCAAAGTAGGCTCGTTAATAAAATCTCCGATTTTTCGGCAACTTCGGTTCTCAATTTCTCTCACAATTCACATCCAATTGAAGTGATTCAAAGTTCTCAGTTCATATAAAATCAATCTACACCATATATGTAAAAATCATAATTTTTCGATAAACTATGAAAATACACCTTGTGTCTACTATTAAAGCTTCAAGGAAACTCTCTCTAGAAATTCTCATTCATCCATAGGTCTTTTTCCATGATTCTTGTCTCTAAAAATCCATAAATTCAAGCTTTACAATATACTCAAATTTCAGAATTTTCGGACATATACACAATATACTACAAACTTTCAAAGTTTCAATATTTCTAAACTTCAGAAAATTATAGAAATTAATCTACTCATCGGAAAATTCCCAAATTTGATACACATGATCCTGAGTTGATATAATTGATGGGAAAAATAGTCCCAAAGTTTCAGCTTTTCATTTTCATATAAAAATCCAAGATTTGAAATCCCCATATTTCATTGTCATGATTTAAACCCATCCAAAAACAGTTTTTAGTGTTTAGGCCGTATCTTCTAGCTCATTTATCCAAATTTAATGAACTTTAGTGTTCTGAAAAGAAGACTCGAAGATCTACAATTTCATATTTCACAACCGTAGCCTAATTTCAACATTTTCATAGTCAAAATAAGCAATTACTGTAGCCTTTCTATTTTGAACGAAAATATCTTTTGCTGAAAAACCAGTTTGAGTAAAACAGTCATAATTCTCCGCACAAAATTCCAAATAAGTCAAGGTTGGATTCGTTAGAAAGCTAATTGAAAGACCTACAACTTTCATGAAGAAGGTTTAGATCAATTCGGCCTCTAACCAAGTCAATAATACCCAAACAGTATGCTCTATTTTGGAGCTCAATTTGTTCTAAATTTTCCTAGAACTTTCTAGGCAAACAAACACCTCCCAATTTCACCAAATCATGATATAAACTCATCAATTAAGCTAAAATCAAGATAGAAAAGAATAGGAAATGCCGACCCACTATTATTTTCTTTCAAACTCAACATGAAATATGTAAGATAGTAGAACTCTACCTTGGTTGTGTGTGTGTTGAACTTCAAATGCTTACTCCTTGCCAACTCAAAGAGTACTTCTCACTCTTTTCTTTCTCTAAATTCTTTCTTCTCTACTACTTGTGTATTCATTAGCATTTGAAATGTGGTATTTATAGAGAAATGATTCATCCTCCATTCTCAAATTTATCTACCACTCTTACATTCATCCATCATTCTCATCTTCCATTCTCAAATTTATCCACCATTCTTACATTCATCCATCATTCTCATCTTCCATTCTCAAATTTATCTACCACTCTCAAATTTAGCTACCACTCTTAGATTCATCCACCATTCTTTCATTCATCCACCATTCATATATACCAACCATTCATATTTTAGATGTCACCCAAGGGTGTACATAAATTCTCATGTACCTTTCTTAATTGATGACCACATGGCACATTTCATTGCCCAATGGAAAAATGCCAAGTGTGCAATAAATAAAATAATAACAATTAAGAAAATTTTCTATTGAAAATTTCGGGGTCTCACAAGCAGGGTTGTAGACCAACCCAGAGCATTAATTTTGATGCTAAAATACTTCTTCTTTTTTAATATTTTATTTTAATTTTTATCTTTTATTTTTGCGTGTCTAGGGTTGCCCCACTTTCATTTATACAAGTAATATATTTTGTGGTAATTGAAGGATAGAATCATAATGTAAAGATTATAGAGTAGTAAATTAATTGCCATATGTGTGGTACACATAACCTATGATTCTGTGCTTGTATGTTTGTGTGGAAAGTTACTTGCAACTTTTGCCTTGTAATTGCATGCTAATTCACTCTTTGAGAATTTGATGATTATATTTGTTATATTTGCAGAAGGAGGCTGTGGTTCAACATCTATACATGAGAAGAAACCTTGCAATGTTCACGAATATATATGACGGTTGTTCATCAATCAAATGACGGCGACCACTTGGTATGTATAGCTTACTCTAGAATGGTGATGTCTTATTATGTAAATCTTTTGATCACAAGTCAATAAATGCAGGTTTTGGTTTAGATATTGTTGTGCGATGAAGCACATTGAACATGCCCTACTTTGCATGAAATGAACAAGTGGATGGTATTCAAAAGTAGTATATTATTGCCATATGATCATCAGAAAGGCTTAGTTTGTTTTTTGTCATTATTCGTTTTGCAAATATATTAATGGCAATCACTCTTCTTGTGGTAGATAGATTGTGTAGTAGCTAAAGCACATGGGTTCTATAATGCCATACATTTTGCTCTGTTCATTTCATATATTCTTAGAGTTTTACTAATTCAAAAATGGTTTTTGGGTAATTGGGAAAAATCGCCGGTTAACACGGAAAGTGATAAATTTTATTTCCCGATTTGTGACTCCAAGAAAATTTTTGATTTTTTTTTTGTGGGCTTTTGGACATTTCGCGGGGACATTGGCTGCCACTTTCTACAGTGTTCTTGTTCTGTGTGCCTACAGCAGAGCTTGGGCAGTGTTTCTCAAAAGAAGAAATCTCTCCATTCTCTCTCCATTCTCTCCGTCTCAATAACCTCTCTTCAGCTCCCTTTCGCTCGCCTATGGCTCATTGGGATTTAAGCCGTAACGCTCTACCGTTGGCGAATTCAAGCCTCCTTCTCGTCCAATGTAATGCTTTACCGCCGGCGAGTTCAGGTTCTATTTTTCTTCTTTCATGGCTTCTCTTCTCCCTTGATTTATTTTATTTTATTTATTTATTTTTTTTCAATTTGGAAAGATGGAGAAAGAAAATCTAGGGTTTTGTTTCCTCTGTTTTTTATATGGGTATAGTTTTCTCTGTTTGGTCTCAGCTTGAAGAAATTAATTTTATCTTCATGTGCTTCTTCCTGAATTGTATTACTTTTTGTTTGTTTTTTACACAATTTGACTGAATTTGTATGCTTGTTCTAAATTTTATTGTTTTAGCTCATCATTTTTTCTTTTTGGTTTTTGTTAGCTTTGTTGGGGATTTAAATAACTTCAACTTGAATATATTTTTGTGATTTTGCTTTCAATTAGGTTCCACTTGTTTTGAAATTTATTGGGTTTAGGCCAAGATGGAGCTCCAAAATGCTGCAGATTTTTCAAGGGCAACCTTTTCGACGTTATATTTTTTCCGTGCTCGGGAAGAATGGGTTTGCATCACAATTTTACATGATATGTAGCTAAAGGAACTTTCTACAAGTCAATAAATGCAGGTTGTAGTGACATAAAGTGTATGCAATTTATAGGACTCCGAGTTAATTGTGTTGTGCTAAATTGAGTTTTCATAGTTTGTTTCTTGCAATTTATAGTAGCTTGTTTTTTTTTTTTCCTTGAAATTCAGTACAATTTAATGAATATTTTGAAGGATCAATGTGTGCATGTGGAAAACAAGTTGGAATCATTTCATTTCCATGGGATGCTCAAACAAGCCCTTACATATTTTACTTAAGTTATGCACTTCTCTCTCTCTTGTAGGTCTTAGTTGGGGTGAAGTTCCTTCGCAGGTGGCCTTTCCTTGGCCGGTTGCATGTATGCTTTGCTGAGCCACCATATTTTCGGATGACTGTAAAACCCATCTTCACTCATGGGCTTGATGTTACAGAACTTCCAGGGATTGCTGGATGGCTGGTAAGTTTGTTTCATATATTATGCAACACTTGGATTTCCATTTTTCATCTCTCTCTCTCTCTCTCTCTCTGTGTAATCTTATTTTTATATTTTTTTAAGATAAACTTCTGTCCATTGCATTTTAGCACACTTGTTGAGGTTGAGTTTTTTGGACTTCAATACTCCATTAAATTAACTTACTGTACTAAAATACTCCATTAAATTAACTTACTGTACTAAAATACTCCATTAAATTAACTTACTGTACTTCAATACTCCTTTTTTTTTTCTTTTTTTTTTTGGGGGTCACTGATTTCATTTTCATATTTTTTAGCTTAGTGAGGCATTTTGTTCCTTTATTGTTGGATATCAACATTAGCGTTTCAAGATTTGGCTGTTATGAGTTTCAGTTATCAGAATTTTTTTTTTTTTTTTTGTGTGAATTAATTGTAGATCTAAATGTTCATAATATTTGCAGCCCAATATGCTGGTTGTTTATATGGAGAAATTCGCTTCACCACAGCCAAGTAATTTACCACAATAATTACTTTTTTGGTTGGGTTTAGCTCTTAATTTTGTGCCCTTATTTATTTGCAATGTTGAGAAGAGTCAAGGTGCATATTTTAGATTACTTTTATTGGACTTTGGGACTTCTATTGCTAGGGTAAACTGAATAGCTTTTTAGAATTGTATAATTGGTTCTTTTCAGACTATACTGGAGTGTTCTTGAGATCTAGAGGGTTGAATATGACATCTGATGAGCCAGCAGTCTTTTAGTTTAGATTTTTCATTTGGATGAAAGAGACTCTTGGTTTAGATATTGTTGTGCGATGAAGCACATTGAACATGCCCTACTTTGCATGAAATGAACAAGTGTATAGTATTCAAAAGTAGTGTATTATTGCCATATGATCATCAGAAAGGCTTAGTTTTTTTTGTGTCATTATTCGTTTTGCAAATATGTTAATGGCAATCACTCTTCTTGTGGTAGATTGTGTAGTAGCTAAGCACATGGGTTCTATAATCCCATACATTTTACTCTGTTCATTTCATATATTCGTAGAGTTTTACTAATTCAAAAATTATGCATTTATTCAAATGTCATAAAGTTGGTTCTCTATGGATGCTAAGGAGCCTATTGCTTCTGCCAAGGTTGTTCTCTCGCTCCCTGTCCTAATTATGTATGCACTGATTAAATTGTACTGTGATGTATTTTAGAGAAGTTGAAATATAATTATTTCATAACTTTTTGGGGTTGATTTTAGGTGGTTTATTATCTGTTTTATTTACGATGAAAACAAAAAAATCATATTTTGATGGGCAAATTGCCTAGACCCATTAGTTTGGGAGATTTAGCGATTTAATTAACAAATTGCCCAGATCTTACTGTGAAGTTGATTAATTTTGTCCTGGGCAATATATGCTCACATTTTAGAATATCTATTATTTTTTTGCAATTCTTTATAAAGAGGCTTGGAGAATTGGCTGTGTTTTTCAATCGTCATAATATTTCAGTTTGCTTTTGACTCTTGTCTTGCTTTTCGTCTTCGATATCTTGATCTCTTTGGTTTCTTGATCTGTTCTGTGATGTGTATGTTTTATTTATGCTTTTTTTCATCAATTTCTTGCCCGTGTACTGTGATTTATTTTAGAGAATTTGAAATATAATTATTTGATAACTCTTTTGGGGTTGATTTTAGGTTGTTTCTTATCTGTTTTATTTACGATGAAAACAAAAAATCATATTTTGATGGGCAAATTTCCCAGAACCATTAGTTTGGGTGATTTAGTGATTTAATTAAAAAATTGCCCAGATCTTACTATGAAGTTGATTAATTTTGTGCTGAGCAGTATATGCTCACGTTTTAGAATATCTTTTTTTTTTTTCTTCGATTCTTTATAAAGAGGCTTGGAGAATTGGCCGTATTTTTCAATGTCATAATATTTTAGTTTGCTTTTTTACTCTCGTCTTGCTCTTCGTCTTCGATATCTTGATCTCTTTGGTTTCTTGATCTGTTCTGTGATATGTATGTTTTATTTATACTTTTTTTCATCAATTTCTTGATTTTTAGTTCGCATGGTTGCAGGAAGGAGTTTCCAAAGGTGTACAAATAGAAGCACCCTAACTACAAACCCATCTTCTTTGTAAATCTTCTCATCTCATCATATCTGCAAATTAATTTATTGTTTGTTTTTCATGAATTTAAGTTTTTTGTGAGATAATTATAAGATGGCTTCAAGCCTTCAAATTCACCATAAGCATCAAACATTGTTACATGTCAAAATTGCACTGGCTTAAGACGGAGAAAAGAAAGTGAAACTGTAATGTGGCTCATTTACTTTTAAAACAGTCATCTTTTTAACACATGCAAAGCTCATTTTTATCCAATGGCCATTAATTAGGCTTTTCATGTTAATGATTTAGCTCTATGTTGCAAATGCAGGTTGTTGGTTATGAAGATCTGTCAAGCACACAAATGATAATGGATAGTGTGAACCCAAAGTACCATGACTTAAAAAAGTACTGGGAGAGCTTTCCAGACTAAATAAAAGTAGCAGTGGAGAGAGCCAAATACTAAGAAAGACGATAAAAGACTACATTTCCTTGTAAACATGTTCTGAGGTTGAGGTTCTCAAAACTGCCCTCTTGTAATAACTACATGCCAATACTCTACTTTCTTCAATTACTTATAGGCTTGCAGCGAATGCATTGGTACGCAATTTTTGTTTTGCTTTAGTTGCTAAGAGAGGACCATAACAAATAGTTGTATTTCTCTCTTGAAATTAGGTTGGTTGGTTTGAATACCAATTCTGGTGTTCCAGAATCAAAATGCAATTCAGACTGGATTGTATCTGATATGTGTAAATTGCTGAAAATCATGCAATTAAAATGACTTGAAAGTGGTGTTAATACTTGACATATATACATGGTTCAGTCATCTAACCAATTTTAAGTTGGTTTCTCGAAATAGCTGTTCTGAGTTGATCATATACACTAAGGAGGAGGACAAAAAGGAAGAACGAATGGAATTTTTCTTTTTGAAATTATAAATTTAAAATTTTTATAATAATGTATTGATAATTTAATGATATAATTAACCTATTGTAATTAATATGCTATATTTATTCACTTAAATCAGGTTTTTTTTTTTTAAATCCTTTATTCCACAGGGCACGTGCCTTGCACGTGCTCCCTCCACTAGTATAGGTATGAGGGCTAGAAATTTACAAGAGAAAATTATGTGGCTATTCACCTCAAGTGATAAAATTTTCTTGTGGAATGAAGGATTTCCAATTTGATAATTTTAGAAAACTACTTGTTATTGACTTATTGTCTTTATGTGGCAGTCCAGATTCACAATCTAAAATTAGTTTTTTGGTTCTAATGACCTACTACCTACAGCATCCATCCCATGTATTGCTGATTGCAATGTGATTTTTAATTTAAGTCAATAAACAACTTGGCAGAGGGTTGAACCAGTAGCTTCAAATGGTTGAATTGAAAATGGTTCTTTTATCAATGGTGGGATTGGATAATTTAATTTGGGAGATCCGAGAGCAAGGAGATGCCAGCCAACGAGATAAGGGCGCGACTCCGGCAAGATGAATCCATGTTTTTTTTATTGTTCTTGTTGCCGGCGAAGGACAAACAGAGGAGTTGCCGTCATTCCGGCAAGACGTTTGGGATGTGAGGGATGAAGCTCAGGTCTGCTCGTGGAGAGAGAGAGAGAGAGAGAGAGAGAGAGAGAGATGTGAGGGGAAGGAGATAGTGTCAGGATTTCTCATTGGGAGAAGAGAAAATGTAATTCAGAGGCAGTTTATCCAGTTCAGCACGTCTCATTCAATGAGAAATCATCTCATCCGTTGAAAGCATCCAACGGCTAAATGGTAGATGACCTGATGCTAGAGGCATCCGGCCGACCGGATAATATCAAATCTGTATATATATATATATGCCCTTATCAGCAGGACCTATTAGAAGCTCTAATTGATCCCCACCCCTCAACACATGCAAAGTGACAAGACCTCCATAACACCTCAACCACAATCTATTAGAACTGATGGGGCTACCTCCATAGTCATCATAAAGATGGAGACTCGAGACTTGGAGAGGTTCCATACCAAATTTTATAATCTTTCATGGAGTATATTAATTGTTATGAATTTTTAAATTTTAGATAGCCATTTTCATTTCAAGACTTTTATAAATTTTACTTGGCCATGAAAACTCTAGTTTTTTTTTTTAGATGTTGTAGTGCTTATTGTTAGCAATCCGTAGGATCAAAAATGGGAAAAAACAAAAAATGGTGGAGAAATGATTAAGAATGGAGGAGAGAGAGATTTAACACTCATTGGAGGAAGAAAATAACATTATATATTACATATAGAAATATATATATATATATATATATAGAGAGAGAGAGAGAGAGAGAGAGGGGGAGAGAATCCGCAACGCGTAAGTAACTGACCCTTTTAAAGGGTGAATTTTATAGTGTAAAACAGGTATATAGAAGTTGGATGTGAGTGGATTCGTGTCATGTTGGGCTGTTTCCTTTTTGTGGGCTGATTTTACTACTTGACAAATTTTATGGGCTGTCTTGTCTAGTAGGCTTACTTAACACCATTTGGGTTGACTTAATGATTTGGACTAGCTAACAACTCTAGTGGAACCTAAGTTATAAATAAGACTAATGAACCACATGTAACAATTTTGTTACTTGAGCTCCGTTGGGCCTTAAATATTCATACGCTCTTGAATTATCTTAACATTAAAATTCTAACCAGCAGGGCAGTGGGGGCACCTGCCCCCACTGAATTTTTGAAAATATTTGAGGTGTATTTTATAATTCACAGAAATTTCAAAAGAATTATAAAATTGCCCCCATTAAAAAAAAAAATTGGAACAACTTTAATATTTTATGAAGTTTTGGACTCTGTTAAAGAACTAAAAAGATATGTTACAGCTTTTAAATAAGCATGGATTAGTCTATTAACCGGTCACTCACCTTGAAACCAACCAAATCATCCTAGTGACCATTGGATATAGAAATGAAAGACAAATCTGGAAGCAAATGTGTCTATTGACCGGTCACTCACTTTCCTCCCAAAATCTCAAAATTTTCTTTCAACCCACGCTTCATCCTCTTCAAATCCTTCCCCAAGGTTACTCCCACTCTCCAGGTTGGTACATCAATGGAATTTTTTTTTTTTTTTTTTGTCATTCCTATTTTTTATATGATGCATTTTTATTTAATCTTCAAAATTCTCAAAGTTTTCATCATAAAAGTTGCTATTAACCTTTTTTTTTTTCATCCTAAAGATATGATGCAAAATTGTGGTCTTATTCAGTTTTATATTATTTTCTTACCTCTCTTTGATATGTTGATTTTATGTGATTATTAGACATGTATAGCTAGGGTTGGAGAAGAATTTGAAAATTTTATTCCATATATATGATGGTGGTATACAATTTTTTTAATAAAATAATGGAATTTTTTTCGCCTTACTATACTTCATTTGGTTGCTAGAAATGACCCAAGGAAAAGAAATGATAAAAACAATTTCATATTATTTTATAAAGTGTAGAGTGCATGTTTTTTTTTTTTTTCCATTTGTTACTAAAAATTTATTTTTATAAATTTTGTAAGACTAAATTTAATATTATTAACTAGTTCTTAAATGCCCCCACAGAAATAAATTCCTGGCTCCGCCCCTGCTAACCAGCAGATTGAAGCCGAAATTGAAGTTTGAAAATTAATTAAAAAGATATTCTATATAAGAGTTTGGTGTTGGATTTTTAAAAAAAAATAAATTTTCATATAAAAAAAAAAAAAAAAAAACCTTTAATTGAGTGCTGAAGTCTTTAAGATACACTATAGAAGTGTTTGTTCGTTTCACAGGAATTGGAGGATAGGAATTATAGATTCTCGGGAGTTTGAAGAATTTAGGTGTACGTTTGCTTAATTCACGGGATTCACAATTTTCCGGATGATCTCAACTCACACGATTCATTAGAAATACAACTCCCATCCTAAAGAAAAGGAATTGCTAAATCTAAGGTTTGCTAACCTCGAGCGCAAATCACTGGAAATGGAGAGATGCATATTTGGTTTCAAGATGCACCAAAAACAAAGTGCCTAGATCTATCATATAGGTGGACCCCCCACTTCTTGAACTTTATATTCTGACTTGCAGGACGTGCAACTTTATATTCTACTTGAAGTTTGAATATTAATTATAAGTGTTTGGTGTTGGATATATTTTTTATTTAAATGAATGATTTATAAAAAATAAAAAATAAAAATAAAAAAACAACTTTAATTGAAACGAAACTAAAAATGTTGGAATCATATTATATGTACAAAATGTTCATAAACTTTAAAATTTTTGAATTTAAATATAACTAATATTAATAAAAAGGCTTTCAAAATATAACTAATATTATCATCCTGACTTGCAGGACGTGCAACTTTATATTCTACTTGAAGTTTGAAGATTAATTAGATATACTATATAAGTGTTTGGTGTTGGATATATTTTTTATTTAAATGAAGGATTTATAAATAATATAAAAACAACTTTAATTGAGTGCTGAAGTCTATATTGAAACGAAACTAAAAATGTTGGAATCATATTATATCTACAAAATGTTCATAAACTTTAAAATTTTTGAATTTAAATATAAGTAATATTAATAAAAAGGCTTTCAAAATATTTAAAGGGTCTTCAAGTAGGTTTGATATTGATATTGATGTCAATACCATAGGGAAAATCATCGTAACCAACTCTAAAGTAATATTGACGGGAGCAAATGTCGTGCAGAATCTGATTAACACCATTTGATTGGATAGTTCCTCCCTTATACTTATCGTTTAGGTGGACCCCCCACTTCTTGACCTGTATCTCCTGACTTGCAGGACGTATTAGAAGCTCTAATTGATCCCCACTCCTCAACACAAGACCTCCATAACGCCTCAACCACAAGTTCTTATACATGCCATAAAGTTCACATAGAATGCATACATCAAGCACTGCATCCTCAAAATCGCGAAGCACTGGCAAACATAGTAAAGGACTTATGGATTGATGGCAGAAATAGCTGGGAATCTCTTTTCCATATACAAGAACAAAGCGAGGATTCTGCAAGGGAAACATGTAATTCTAATTAAAATCAGATATGATATATGGGTGAGCAGCTACTCAAGAATTAATTAATTGGCGAGTGACCAACAAAACACTACTATATTAACACCCCGACTGGATGATGTAATTATTCAATTTTAAAAAGTAATGGGGAAACTCGATCATCTAATAAACTCCATGTAATAATTTTTTTTTCTTTTAGGAAAGAACTGAAAAGGGGAAATATGTTAATTGGGAAACCATACCAAAATAAAGCTCACTAGAGAGAAGCCAAACCCCAAGAGAGTGACAGAGAGATTGAGGAAGAACATTGGGAGAGCATCCATCACAGCGCTCGCAACAAGGTTGTTCTTGGAAGTGTACATATTTAAATCATTAATCGAGTCCTTCCAGCCAGGATTCAAAGCAAGTTTTGGGCAACCTTCAAAATCTAGAAATACTGGTCGCCAAGGACTTCCTAGTACTCTTGACACATTTGGAAGTCTTTCCAAAGAAGTGCATTCTCTTGCTCCCAAATTCCCAAAATTTATTGGGAGATCTGGAAGTGATTGAAGACTTGTACACTCTTCAACGTGTAGCTCTCTAAGCTTAGGAAGGTTACTGAAGTTAGCTGGTAGATTAACAAAATTATTGCAGTCATTTGCAAACAAACGCTGCAAACTTGCTGGTAGTTCTGGAAGTGATACAAGGCTCTTACACCTATTAATCTCTAGCCTCTCAAGCTTAGGAAGGGTACTGATCCCAGCTGGTAGACTACAAAAATTGTTCCCGCTTAGATCCAAATACTGTAAAGAATATAGGCTCCCAAAATCTTTTGCAATAACATCATCTGATAGATTGCAATACCCGAGGTTTAGACTCACTAATGAGGTCAAACCCAGTAATGAAGACAGCATTAAATTAACAGAATTTAGGCTTTCCCTTCGTGATACCCAAGACCAAATGACTGAACCAAATGACCTACATGTCAATCCCTTCCAGCCACATAAAGACAAATTCTTAATGTTCTTCAGAGCGGGTACTTGTCTTATTGCAGTCCTGTCTACTCGAAGCTCAATCAATGCCTCCATATCCTCCATGCTATTTGGGAGACTCTTAAGCTGTTTGCAATCTCTCATATCCAGCAAGACAAGTCGATGAAGATTACCAATGGATGGGTGAACCTCTACCAAACTTGTACAATCTTTAAGTTTTAACTCCTCGAGATTGGGGGTTTTTGAGAAGTTTGGGGTTTTGGTTAGATAATAAGAATGACTGAGATTAAGCACTTTCAACTTTTTAAGGACCTGTTGACAAACAGAGATCGAAAATTAGAGCATGAAATAAATATACAATTTTTTCAAATTATTATAAAATGAACAAAACTTTATACCTTGATCTCCTCCGAAAATTGTGTTAGGTTGCTATATCTCATGTCGAGAACAACTAGATTCTCTAAATGAAAATTCTTCGGTATGACATTCAAAGGAAATCCATGCCAACATACCCATCTTAAATCTTTAGAAAAATGACCGTAGCTTCCTGTGAGGAGTACATGATTAAGTTGGAGCAGTCTTAGGTTGTGCATATTTGCAAATGCTTTTGTACTAAAATGCTCCTCATTCTGTGTAGGCAACTTGAGGATGAGTCCTTCAACTGCTTTTGTTCCCTATTAAAAAAGAGCACCAAATAATAAAACAAGATTATGTATGTGTGCAACTGTGCCTACATTGTGTGCATGCGATGCACTTAAAAACATGCCAACATGTGTGTTGCTAGCTGCCACTAGGAAATAATGGATTACACAGTAAAGAATTGATATAGATAAAAATTAATATGCATGTGTGTTTTCCAATCACGTGCATTAATTAATTCATTGATTTGGGCATTACCTTGTGTCTCTCCAGTACATCAAGGACATCATCACGGGACCACAATCTGCTACAATTTCCGAGTTCCTTAGGGCATTCTTGACGAACAATTTCTCTTCCCATATCTCGAAGCAAATCATGCATCGTTAGCCGATTATCAAAGTTGATTTTTAGAAGGCACCTACTAATAAGGACACCAATTCCAACTTCTGCAAAGAAACCACACCCATCTAGAATTGTAGTTGCATAGTCCTTGTCCACTCCGATGAAAAAACAAGCAATATCAAGGAATATTTCTTTCTCTTTGTCATCTCCAAGAGCATCAAAACTTATTCTCAGTTTTTTTTGGATTTGATTTTCAGGAATTCTTTCTAACTTATTTAATGCACCTTTCCAGTGAGACGCATTGATTCCAAACAAAGAAGAACCCAAAACTTCTAAAGCTAAAGGCAGTCCTTTACAGTAACCTATTACATCTTTTGAGAGCTTTACAAAATCTTCTTTTGGATCACTCCTTCCGAAGGCATGCCAACTAAAGAGCTCGAGAGATTCATCGTCATCCAATTCCTCAACCATATATATGCCATCCGCTTCAATCGCTTCTGGCAGATGCTTATCTCGAGCTGTTATGATTATTCTACTTCCCAAACCAAACCAATCATGATTTCTAGCTAGTGCGCTTAATTGCGTTAAGTGGTCTACATCATCTAGAACCATAAGAATCCTTTTATTGCATAATCTTTCCTTAATCATATTGATTCCCTGATCAACATTGTTCACCTCTATATTTTTCTTCTTCAGGATATTATCAAGAAGACGCTGTTGTAGATGAACTAGACCATTGGGTTGCTTCGAAATTTCACCCACATTTGCAAGGAAACTTTTATGTTCAAAGTACTGAAAGAAATGGTTATAAACCGATTTGGCAATTGTTGTCTTACCCATTCCGCCCATCGCACAGATCCCTATGATGCGAACATCATTTAATCCAACACTTAATAGAGAATTCACTTTCGGCACACGAGACTTAAGACCTACAGGGTATGTGGCTTCATTTAGGGTTGTGTTGTTCACGTGATTTAGAATCTCGTCCACAATTTCCTTGATAAACTCTCCCTCATGCCTGTCCATTGTGTTAAAATAAAATAAATACTCATCAAACAAGTAGTGGATCAAAATCAAGTAATTAATGATTTTAAGGACTCTAAGAAACATGATATTTTCAAAGGTGAAAGAGTTACATTACCAAAACCAAAAAATATAAATAAATAAATAAATAAAATCTATACAGACTTGATCCATTAAGGTCCGGACCTTAATGGATCATTCTCGAGTTGTATATATGTTTCTCACATCGTATTTTCATATGTTTTTTCCACCTGAATTAGCCCCAAATCCTAATTAGCAGTCCAACAGCACCCAAATGTCAATGTTTAATGAGCATATATTCCATCAACCGATCGAGTTGTCATGAAGGAAGTAGTATAAAAAGATTTCAGATTAACAAATAAATAAAAGAGTTGTACATATATATTTCAGATTAACAGTCCAAAACTTTTAATGAGCATAGATTTCATCTAACGAGTAGTCATGATTCATGAAGTTGTATGAAATTAATTAGAATATTTGTAGCGTTAGTAGTAAATGATTTGCCAGAGATTAATAACGTACCTGTCCACTGTGCAATGGAAGCCCTTCAAATTCGCTACTTCAGTAAGAGCATTCCTCCACCTTAACACCATCTCTTTCTCTGCCGTGAAACGCTCCTCATGTTTACCAAATGCTTCTTCAAAACTACGCTTATGTTTTCGCACATCCGACGGATCCACCTTGTAAAATACAGGCAAAACCACCTGTTGGACAGTTTTTCTACACTCCATTATCTTCACAAGTTCCTCAAGACACCAGCTAGAAGCCGCATAGTCTCTTGATAAAACGATTATTGAAATCCTTGAATCTTGGATGGCTTCAAGCAGCTCTGTTGAAATGTTTTCTCCTACTCGGAGTTCATTGTCATCCCTAAATACATTAATTCCAGCATCTTGCAAAGCATTGTAGAGATGATCAGTAAAGTTTCTACGGGTGTCTTCTCCTCTGAAACTTAGAAACACATCGTATCTCCATCTCCCGCGCGAAGAGGAAGAAGAGGAAGAAGAAGCTTCATGGGATTTGTTGGCAGCCATGAAAACAGAGAAAGCAGAGGAGAGATTGCAAAGTAAACTTGCAAAGTTAATTAAGAGAGAGTATGAGCTTTAAAAGAAGAAGAATGATGGGTTTGCAGAAATTACGTGTAAAGACGTTTGATCAAGCGAGATCAAAAGGATAGTGTGTTCAAGCTTTATAGAAAGTGTAAATCCTCTGCACTTTCCACCGAGTAAATTACGCCTACAGAATGATGGTTTTTTTTTTTAAAGAAGCAGCTTCTTGGAACCATCATTCTGTATGCATAATTTACTCGGTGGAGAGTGCAGAGGGTTTACCCTTACTTTACCAAAAAAAAAAAAAAAAAAACTTCTTGGTTGGTAAATTATCAATTTTAAAAAAAAAAAAAAAAAAAACCATCATTCTGTACGCGTAATTTACTCGGTGGAGAGTGCAGAGGGTTTACACTTTCTATAAAGCTTGAACACACTATCCAAAAGCTACCAAGAAGCTTGGACACAGTATCAGTACCTACCAAGAAGCTTCATAGAAAGTGAAGTGTCTTCAATTATTCAAAAGCTAATGACCAAAAACGTCAAAGACTTCCAAAAGAAGTCATCCATTCACACACCTCAGGTAAAGTTTCTTCAATTATTCAAAAGCTACTGCATCAACGAAACTCATCGGACGGTAGCTACTAGATACGAGTAATAACTAATAAGTAATAACCCAAAACGTTAAAGGCTAGAAATAAAGTGAAAATGTATTCAAAAGAATTGATTCCCAAAAATAATTGGTAAGTTAGAAGAAAAATATTGTTAACTAGTTGGATTCCATGTAGGTTCATTCTTCTTTTTCTAATTTTAATTAAAAAAAAATTCAAAATAAAATTTTTTTGAGAGCTTTTTAGGGCAATGGACCTCAAAGTTGCAAACATTGCGGCAATGGCCCAAAAGCCGTTCTAACAGTCAAAAAAATTTAAAGGTTCCCCCTAGAACACATTATCCCCAATGATACATGTAATCTCCAGTATCCGATTTAATATATAATTCCAGGTTTAGGAAGAATCCCCAATCCCTACCAAACATGGCATTAATTTCACATCACATCAAATATTTTAAAAATCTAAAATATTTTCCATAAGTCATATCCAATCAGATTTAAAAAAAAAAAAAAAAAAAATCTTATCAATATTTTTCTCCATCCAACACGTGGCAAGCCAAATGATGATGTGTAATTAATTAAATGGACATAATGGAAATTTTGATAAAATATATATTCTCACATGAAAAAAAGTGTAATCATGAGTGGGGATATATTGAGGCTTATGTGTAATATTGGGAATTATACGATAATATGGGGATTGGAGATTATTTATTGTTGTAGGGATTATTTGTTAAAACGTTTTTCACAATTTAAAAATATTGATGTGACATTAAAGTCAACCGATTTGACTCATAAAAGCATGATAATGACCTATTGATGATTATTAGTAACTCTGAGGATTCTTTACATAAATAGGGATTGAGGATTATGTATTACTGTGGAGATTATATAATAATGTGGAGATTGAGGATTAAATGAAATAGTTGGGGATTGCATGTTGTGCTGGGGTTTAATAAGAAAATTTGAAAATTTTTCAAATTATTTGATTTCTAGGAGGGTACTTTGGTCCAAAAAAAATCAGGTCCACTGAGATCAATACTCCAACCAAGGGGCCATTACCGTAATATTTTCAACTTTGAGGTCCATTGCCGTAAAAAGTCCTTTTTTTTTTTTTAAATTCAATTTCTCTATTATTTTATTGTTTTTTGGGTGTTATTGGCAAAACTTGGTATTGGCACTTAAGTAGATTGTTTTAACAGGTGTGCCTTTTGAGTGCTAAATTTCGACAATGATACATAGCGTTGCATTTTTTTTTTTCACCTCAGATGTGGTACCTCAAATAGAAAATGTCATTTATGCCATGTCATTTTTTTTTCAAAAAGTAAAAAAATGCAAAAATATAGTTTTAGTACATTGGAGCACATATTTGCTAAAACTTGATACTGATATCATTTGGTCTCAAATTTTAATATTGAGACATCACATGGCATGAATGCATTGCAGACATCGACACATCGTATCTAATAATTTTTTATTATTATATTTTTCAAAAACTGACTATTAAATCACTGTGATTTTTAGCGAACATGAAATTCATTAACAGTTTGTTTAATTCAATGGTCAGCTTTTCAAAATCGATTTGCTCTAGATTGGACTCTATAAAGATCACTTTACACAAAGTTGAGTAAAGGGCACCTTATATTAAAAGCTCCGATTATCCTAACCTCAAAATCTCATAAGTCTGTGGACATAATATAGAATCCTTCCCAACAGAAACTAACCGAGTGGGTATGAGGCGGGAGTAGAGTTTGAAATAATTGGTCTTCATTTTGAGATTCTATAATGGTTGTAATTGATATTATGATATTATATATTTTAATAAAAAAAATATATTTGGCCTTTTATATATAAGAAATTTAGGCCCCCTTACCATAAAAAGATTTTTAAGAAAAATCTTGCACACAACATAAATAAAAATGTCAATTCCACAACAAGGAATGCATGGTATGATCAATAGGAAGGGAATATATCTTTCAAATATGATTAAATGCGTTTTTTATATAAATATATGAAATTTTTTCTTTTATGTATGGAAGTTATATATATATATATACAGAAATGCTATTATGAGGCCCACCTTACGCAAGGTTGCGTAAGGTCCCCTCCATATGGCCAATTTCATATGGCAGTTCGTAAAACTGACCGTTGGATTAGATGCTCGTCTTTTGTATGTCATGTCTGCAAAAAATCACAATGATCCGACGGTTGGTTTTTGAAAAAAATCTACGTTAAAAAAATTGTGATATTTTGAAGAACAAATGAGTTGCATATTTTCACAACAACTTTTTTCAAAAACTAACCGTCGGATCACTGTGATTTTTTGCAGGCATGACATACAGAAGATTAACATCTAATCTAACGGTCATTTTTACGAACTGTCATATAAAATTGGCCATATGGAGGGGACCTTACGCAACCTTGCGTAAGGTGGGCCTCATAATAGCATTTCTATATATATATATATATATATCGTGTGGGTTCTACTTAAGATGATTAGGGCTTAAGTTCCATTTAGATTAGTTTCATTTAAAATCACTTTTGAAGACTATCTCCTAACATATTTCTTTAGATCCAATTGCATCCAAATCATGTCTTTACTTGCCAAACTTTTCATACTTAGGCCTGATATGCATTAGTTTTTTCTAAAAATTACTTTTGAAACTTAAAATTTCATTTGATCTAAGAGATGAGAGGATATATAATAATTAATTTCTAGACGACTTAAGGGGTGATGGGATATATGGTTACCAAAATTTTCATACTATAAGTTTGTATGGAAAAAGTTAAAAGTCTACAACTTTTGCCACAATATATGAAAATTTTAATATGTTAACTCATACTTTGAACATAACTCTAAAAGGATATATGCAAAGACACTCCATTATCTTTACCAGTTCCTCAAGACACCTACTGGAAGTCGTATAATCTCCTAGTAAAATGATTACTGAAATCCTAGAATCTTAGATCGCTTCAAAAAGTCCTGTTGAAATGTTTTCTCCAACTGGGAGTTCATTATCATCCCTATTGATTCCAACATCTTTCAAAGCAACGTAGAGATGATCAGTAAATATTTTGCAGGTGTCATCCCCTCTGAAACTCATAAATACATCAAATCTCCGTCGGCCGCGCGAAGAAGAAGAGGAATCTTGATGAGATTTCTTGATAACCATGGTAACAAAGAAGTAAATAATTAAGGAGAGAAAGCAGACTTGCAAAGTTAATCATAAAGGTAAAAACGACCCGGTTTGGCCAGTTTAGAAGCATAAAATGAGCCAATCCAATTCTAAAGGTCCACTAAAATTCTAAACCAAACCAACCCATTACACAAGCCAAGCCAACCCAAACCGCTCAAACCAATCCGTGAAATGATTTTGTTAATGAAGAGAATTTCAAACCATAGGTATTTTTGTTAATTTAGTGTTGTTAATTTTTTTGTGACGAAAAATTTATAGGTGTAATTTAAAATATTGACTTTGCCGAATAACTTTAGTATTTATGTGGCTTAAAAGTTTAGAAGTACTCATGTTCTTTTTTGATATATATATTTAAGGGCTTAAGGCATTTCTACCATAACTCTTTATTTTTCTTATTACTGAGTCATGTCTTCGTGGCCTAAATGCCAAAGCCTTTTAACTCTTTTGACGAACCATATGGTTTGGGCTAGGGCCAGCCCAACCAAACCCATTGTAGTGTATAATGGGCTTGGGTCAAGACCCAGCTCGATTTCAACTCGAATTCAAGGCTTATATATACCCAACCCAACTAATAGTGAACAAGTCTAAGATCAGTTCAAGCCAGCCAAATTTTGTAGATCATGATGGGTCAAGGATCCATGTATACGAAGCAATACCACTAGACCTTGCAAACTAATATTGCTATCTCTTGATAACCTGTTGGTCTAGTAATGTGTATCCCCATGTTTAAATGAGAGATTTTGGGTTTGAGCAAATGGAGATGTATCGATATTCATTATTAATATAATTAAGGGAAGTCTGGGATAGGGGTAAGTTTCTATTGTTTGGCAAAAAAGAACTAATTAATAATGTTTTCTCTCCCTTCTTATAAGATGAAGGTCTTGAATTTGAGTTTTTGAACCTTAGGATGGGAGGGTGATTAAATGGAAGGGCGGATAAGGGAAGAGTGAAGGCTACCCACATTTTGTTGCCCTGGCCGGCCTCTCCTCAAGGACTTAAAAAATAAAATAAAATAAGGGTAATCCCATCCAGGGCCGGCCCTGGGGTTTGGGTGGCCCTAAGCAAGTTCCTAGAATGAGGCCCTTCTACATTTTGACATATAAAAAAATAAAAATAAAAATAAATTGAGACTGAGCAACAGAGGGGCGATTTTGCCCTAGGGCTAGGGAGATTGAGAGAGAAAGCGACTAGGCAAACAGAGGCTCTGTTCAAGATTGAGAGAATGAGAGCAGACTTTGTGAGCTTCTGCCTGCTGGAATGGGCTGTGTAGTGCAGGATGCCTTGTTTAGTTGGTTTCAATGCCTTTTCTTTTTTTTTTTCCTTTTTTCATTTAAAATGGGCTACTTCAGTATAGGGTCACCTGTCATAATTTATATTTTGGGCCTTTCTTAGAATAGAGGCCTCAAACAAAAGTTTGAGGTTGCAAAAGCAGAGGGTCGGCCCTAATCCCATTTTAAGTATAATTTTTTATTAGGTTTTGCCAATCTTGTAAGCATCATGCCTCTAAAAGGTATATAATTGTTTATCATATGATATCAGCAACCCTATGGAGAAAATTTTCAAAAACTCAATCACAAAATACCATATTTCAAAGAAAATAATTTTTTTAATCCGACAAAATCTGAAAATGATGGAAACAATAGAAATCTTTCAATATGATTCTTATTAATTATCATTGGAAAAAGGATAATTATGATTCTTATGCCTCTAAAAAGTAGGGCTTGTTTCGGATAAATTAGTTAGATGTCGAGAATTTTTTTTCTCAGAATGTACAAGTGTGTTATTCATCGATCACAATTTGTCTCCTATCATTTCACTAGAATAAGAAACTAGGTGCAACAAAAACAATCTTTTTTCTTTTTCACATTTTAAGACTAATGTGTCATGACAGCTGCCTATGCACCTTGATATGACACTCTTTTATTGAATACTAGTTGAGGCCTTGATGGTGACCCTTGTAGAAGAAGAAATTGGAGAGGATTTGAACCACCAACCATTGTGTGGATATATATATATATATATATATATATAGAGAGAGAGAGAGAGAGAGAGAGAGAAAGAGAGAGAGGTGCCAAGTTTTCAGTTGTTTCTTTTTCAATGTGGTGAGAAAGCAAAAGAAAAGGATGTAGCTTTGTGAGCCATAACCACATGGGGGGGGGGACCATGGAAAGTTAAGGGGGGGCTGCAAATGTGTGTATGTATCACAAAGTAAAATAGGCACCCACAAAGGTATAGTAGCTGAGAAGCTAAAAAGGGTGGACATGGATAACTCACTAGCAATGAAATCGTATGGGCCTCCTTATCATGGTCCACAAGCCCTAATAAAATACAAAACAAGAGAAGAGTATGTGGCCTTTTTTATAGGAGGAAAGGGGGGGGAGGCAATCAAAGAAAACTAAAATGTAAAGCAAAAGTGGCAAAAGAAGCAAGTTGTTTGGTTCTCATTAGTGTAGCCTTGATTGAATGCTTACATGTACAAAGTGAAAGAAGAAATAATAATACAACATATTTAAGATTTACAAAATGGAAAATGGTAATGGTATTGAATTGGGTGGTTTCACCAACTTTTCTTGCTTTCATTAGCAAATTAGTAATTAATAAATAAAAAAAATTAAAGTATAAACTATTTAAAATCATATTTGAATTAATATCTTTAATGCTCAACTGACCAACATAATTGAAGTGTTCTCAAGCTACACAATGCTGCATATATTTACTTGTTTCCTTTAGGTATAATAAATAGCATGTGTACTTGTTCATCTTTTATATAAATGTCTATTTTTACCATTTTTTAATATTTTTCCAACACGTATTTATAACTCTGTTACAATTTTTAAGAATATTCATAAAGGAGGATTGTCCTATGTAATTTGGTTCTTACGTTTATATTGGATTACCATGATTTTTAATATGCATGACAAAAATATGTATTTAATCTAACGGTCAGTTTTTCAAAATATGTATCCTACAATTTCTATTAGCTTCATGCTTACATAAGATATATAAGCATATGGTGACTGGAACATTTTTGTATCTATATATACAGTCCCGATCTAGTCAACATATACTTATATATCTTATATATGTAAATATGAAGCTAATAGATAATTTTGTTGTTTTTTGTTGGTTGGGTTTGATTTTTCTATTAATCATACTTTTAGGGAAGGGAATAAAGTGATTGATGAATTGGCTAGAGTCGGGGCTTTGGGGGAGGAGTTGCTCGTGTTAGAGGCAATGGATTTACCGTACCACGTGAGGTGCGAGGTTTGTACATGTTAGATTTAATGGGTACAGCATATATTCGGCGTCGGTTTTAATTTCCGGCGTGTTTGGGTTTGAGGTTTGTTTGTTTTTGTTGAGTGGATTCGGTCTGTTTGTTTCGGTATTCCTCCGCCATAAGTGAGGGTTTATTAATAAATGTGGGGAGGGTCACTTGGGACTTGTGGCCCTGTCTCTTTCTAAAATAAAAATAAAAAAACAAATGAAGCTAATAGATATTGTGAGACCTAACTTTCACTTAGACTTGGGATTGATTGAATTGATTTTCTTCTTAATTAAGATGTTATTAGAAATCTTGCTACCATTTAAACGATTTAATTAATTAAGTAATTGAAATGATTCAATTGAAATAATTTTAAAAATACATTATACCTATTATTAGATGGGTGTAAATAAATTTCTTTTTTGCTAATAAAATTTAATTATATGGAAAAAAAAATCTCATCCAGAAAGAGATTTTGTTCTTTTTATTAAAAAAAAAAAATTAGAGAGAGAAAGAAAAAGTGAGTTGCTGATATAGAGCCACGACCCCACCAATGAAAATTGAAGCTTTGGGGAAGAATTAAGTATTAGGATCAGTGTTATTAAAACCGGACCGGACCGGCCGGTTCAACCGGTTGGACCGGGAACCGGACCCCTAACCGGCTGGTTCAACCCTCAAAAACCCAGTTTTCAAAAAACCGTTCAACCCGCCGGGTCAACCGGTTCAACCGGTCAAACCGGTCAAAAAACCGGTTAAAAAACCGGTCAACCCGGTTTTTTTTTTTTTTTTTTTTTAAAAATAATTTTTTTAATTTTTTTTAAGGTGCTAAAATGATTAAAATAGTCCCAATATTTGTAATGATTGCACATAAATTCAAATATATGAATTGATTGTACAAATATTTAAAAAAAAATTATATTTTGAATCATTTATAGCTTTTATTCTAATAAATAAATAAATAAATAAATAAATAATATATATATGACATCACGGTTCAACCCGGCGGTTCAACCGGTTGAACCGGTTGACCCTTAACCCGGCAACTTTTCCGGTTCGATGAACGGTCCGGTTTTTAAAACACTGATTAGGATGCCTTGAATCTAGTAGAAGCCAATCAAAACTCACGTGAGAGTTCGTTGGCTCCTCATGAGTGGGTGGCGCAATCACTACGCCTATAGTGCATTGTGTCAGTGGGTCACCTACCTGTGTGGAACTCTTATCCATTTTTCGTAATCAAACTGAGTGATGTAATCAAAATAAGTAATTACCTACTTTTTGGGAAAATGATCTAAATGAGTCCTTAAAACAGATTTTATTGTCACCAAGTTCAAATGAGAAGATTCGTTACCGAGAGACTTGTCTAAGTCAAAATTGAAGTCAACTAATAATAGATTGTCTAATTTATCATTTCCATTTTTTCATCTCTTATTTTCTGTAAGATCTATTTAAGAGGAGATAATATAAGATTTATTTTATGTATAACTTAAACAGATTTATAAGTTTGTTTTAAAATTTGAGAGCAAGGCTTATCAACCAACATCAACAACTTAAGCCAATCATGCATATTTTTCTTTCCACTCAAAATTCTATCATAGGATAGAATTTTGCAGTACGTGCAAATTTAGGTTTGCTACCATGTTGCCATTCCGATGAATAAACCGAAGCTCCATATTATCGAAACGATCCATGAGACATGCACCTCGTACCCCAGCCACTGCCCACAGATGGGGTGGTTTACTGAAAAGCGACATGAGTTAATACAAGTTCTAGGGGGCTCCAAAGTAGAGGTTGATGAATATATTTTTATATTTTTTAAAAGTCTTCTTCAAATATATATGTATCTCTTTATTTTATTTTTTTTAATTTCTTTTCAGACATACATGTATTTCTGCGATTCTTTAAGTGGTTCAATACTAAAATATAAAGAAAAATCTCTTTCAGAAATGCATGTATCTCCAAGATTTGTTATATGTATACATGAAATTACTTGACTCTGATTTTTTATATATTTTCATTCATGTAAATTTTATATATAATCAAAATCAAATATGTTTACTTCCTTTTTAAATCTGCTATCCGAAAATCTTGCATGGATAACAAAATCAAAATTAAAATTTCAAAATTGTTGAAATAAGGGCGAGATTCTAGGAATTTAGATATAGATATTTATAAAGTATTTTGGCAACGGCTAAAAATAGAATAAATCCATATAACACGTATTAAAACTTTATATTCATGTATCACTAAAAACCATAAGAACCTATTGGTATAAGCATTTTATATTTGAGTCCTATTGGTACAAAATTCTTAATTTTTTATCTTGAATTATTATTTTTTTTTTTTGTTCAATCTTGTTATTTTTCATTTTTGGTTCTTATTTTCAAATAATAAGTTAGCTAAATATAATTTTTAGGATATATTTCATTTTTAACAATACAAATTTGAGAGTAGATACAATAGTTTTAAACCCATTTGAATTGAAGTGAATAAATTCTCATGATAAATAATGAATTGAAGACTATGTCAGTTTTCTCAACAGTTAATTATTTATGTATAGACTTACATTAATTAGTACTGGACAGTTAATGACCAGACTACATTAGTATTTAGTACAGCGCATGTGAGTTGCTGCTTGTACACTTGGGCAAGTGACTTACGTACACTTCGGCACATGACTTACATCCGTGTGTTGGATGGGCGGATGGCTAATTAGTCTCTCATATATGAGAGATCGCAAAGTAAACTTGTAACGTTAACTAAGAGAGAGGGTGAGGTTTAAAAGAGTCATGGTTAATTTGCAGATATTATGCGTATAGACTTTTGATCACGCGTGAAAATGAAACCCTTTTCTTTCTTTGCATCAACCAAATCAAACATCAAAAGGAAAGTGTGTTGAAGGTTCAAGTGATCAATAAAAGTAAGGTTTCTTCAATTATTCAAAAGATATACTGGCCAGAAACGACAAAGACTTCCAAAAAGAAGTCATCAGTGAACTAATCAAGGAATTTCATTGGATGGTAGCTAGAAGTAGTAACTCAAAATTAAAGTTCAAGGCGAGGGGGGCAGTAGAGAAATATAGTGAAAATGTTTTAAAAATAATTCATTCCCAAAGATAATAGGCAAATTATCAATTCAGCTAGCGTGTGAGACCCATTCTGTTCTAAGAAGAGCATATATGGATTGATTTTTCTTATCTGGAATCTTTGTTTACTCAGAGAGAGAGACAGAGAGAGAGAGAGAGATAATTTGTCTGCCTTCAATTCTAATATTAGAAAAGAAAAGAAACAGTGAAAATTTGATGATCAGGTATACGTGCATAATTTGTCTTCCTCTGTAATGACCTTTTCTATGTTCTACACTCACATTACTTTGCTTATGTTGTTGCTTACCCAAGATAAAAAAACGTTTCTCGTACCCCATCTCTATTAGTTAACAATTCTGCAGTAAATAGGTTGGAGTTCATCAATTGGAACATGATTAATTATCTGAATAGAATTCAATTGGAATTCTTGAATCTAGTTCTTTCTTTTCCACCCTTTCTATTAATGTGCTAAAATTTGCAGGCCTACGAAGCTTCACACACTCAAGGGGCTTCTTGAATTTGTGGCCAAGCTTTTGTTGTATTTGTGGTGAAAAGCTGAAGGGACTCAATTTTCAAGGCCTTAAAGATGTAAGAGTGCCAATGCAACAATACCCATGGGCGGATCCAGCTTGTGACCAGGGTGGGCACGTGCCCACCCTCAATTTTGAAAAAAAAAAAAAAAAAAATTTAGTAGGTATATGTAAATTCAAATAATATAGATTTGCTAAAGTGCCCACCCTCATTTTTGTTTTAAATCCTTATGATAAGCCTCTTGTTTGTTACTTTTTGTTTATATAAACAATGTATTTTGGTTTTTAGCCTTTTTTTGTATTATATATATTAAAGTTTGAAATCAAAATACAAAAGGTGCCCACCCTGAATGGAATTCCTGGATCCGCCCCTGACAATACCCTTACCCTTCAAGCTGCTATATATCATATATAACCCTAAGCCTATTACCATGGTGACATTCAGTCAAGATGCATAAATCCGTGACGAGGAAATTAATAATACAATCAGAAGTCAAAGTCTATTCCAAAATGATGCACCTCTTCTTCTTCTTCTTCTTCTTCTTCTTCTTCTTGGCGATGGATAAGTGGTATTGGTTGATATATATCACGTACTTGGCATGATCATTGTTCCTGAATTAATGATCTTCAGGCCTCAGTGAGGGCATAAATACTGTAGTTTTAAATTCTAAAACGACTGACTTTAATTATTGACTTATAAAATAAATGCATAACACGCAAAAGAAATTTCCTCACAAGATGAATGATGAAGAAATGAATTTTCCTTATAAAAACGTTCATAAATTTTAAAAAATTAAAATTAAAATTGAAGTAAAATTAATAAAAAGGCTTACAAAATATTTAAAGGGTCTTCAAGTCGGTCTGATATTGATGTCAATTTCGAACATATGATACATGTTCCACTCGTCCGAATCGCAGTCATTATTACCACAAATCAAGTAGTCTCCATCAGAGTGAAAGTTGTGCAGAATCTGATTAACACCATATGATTGGATAGTCCTTCCCTTATACTTATCATATAGGTGGACCCCCCCCTTCTTGACCTGTATCTCCTGACTTGCAGGACGTATTAGAAGCTCTAATTGATCCCCACTCCTCAACACAAGACCTCCATAACGCCTCAACCACAAGTCGCGCCTATCAAATAGAATGCATACATCAAGCACTGCATCCTCAAAATAGCAAAGCACTGGCAAACATTGTGAAAGACTCATGGATTGATGGCGGAACTGGCTGGGAATCTCATTTCCTTTTACAATAACAAACCGAGGATTCTGCAAGGGAAGCATGCATGTGATACTAATTAAAATCAGATCGATGTGATATATGGGTGAGCAAAGCCACTCAAGAATTAATTAATTGGCCAGTGACCAACAAAACACTACCATTTTAAATATATTATTTAATATGGGTTATTTAATAATGTAATTATTCGATCTAAAAAGAGTAATGCGGAAACTCATCTAATAAACTTCATGATATAATCTTTTTAAATTGAGAAACCATACCTTAATAAATCTCACAAGAGAGAGAGAGACCTGTGGGATATGATCCATCAAAGCGCTCGCAATAAGGTTGCTTTTATAGGAAGTGTGAATCATTAAATCATTAATCAAATCCAGCCAGCCAGGATTCACAGCTAGTTTTGGGCAATTCTCAAGGTCTAGAAATCCAGCGCTGTGTAATCTTGACATATTTGGTAATCTTTCCAAAGACGTGCAGTTTATTGCTTTCAAATTCCAAAAATTTCTTGGGAGATCTGGAAGTGATTGAAGACTTGTACAGTTATTAACCTCTAGCGTACGAAGCTCAGGAAGGTTACTGATGTTAGCTGGTACATTAACAAAATTACTGCAGTCATTTGCAAACAAACACTGCAAACTTGCTGGTAGTTCTGGAAGGGATAGAAGGCTCTCACAATTATTAATCAATAGATTCTCAAGCTTAGGAAGGTTACTGATCCTAGCAGGTAGACAACAAAAATTGTTCCCGCTTAGATCCAAATACTGTAAAGAGGATAGGCTCCCAAAATCCTTTGTAATAACCTCATCTGATAGATTGCAATTATTGAGTTTTAGTCTCCTTAATGAGGTTAATCCCAATAATGAAGGCAGCAGCTGTAAATTAACGAAATTAATTAGGCTTTCCCTTGGTGATACCCTAGGCCAAAAGACTGAACCAGATGACCTAGATGTCAATCCCGTCCAGCCACATAAGACAAATTCTCAATATTCTTCAGAGGGGGTACTTGTCTTATTGCGGTCTGGTCTGCAAGAAGCTCAACCAATGCCTCCATATCCCTCATGTCCTGTGGCAATCTTTCAAACTTTGAGCATCCACAGAGATTAAGAATTTTAAGAGCTTTCAACTTACAAATACTATTTGGGAGACTCTTAAGCTGTTTGCAATCTCTCATATCCAGCAAGACAAGTCGATGAAGATTACCAATGGATGGGTGAACCTTTACCAAACTCGTACAATCTTTAAGTTCTAAATCCTCGAGATTGGGGATTTTTGAGAAGTTTGGGGTTTTGGTTAGATAAAAAGAATGACTGAGATTAAGCACTTTCAACTTTTTTAGGACCTGCTGACAAACATAGATCGAAAATTAGCGCATGAAATAAATATACAATTTTTCAATTTACTATATAAAATGAACAAAAATTTATACCTTGATTTCCTTTGAAAATTGTCTTAGGTTGCTATATCTCATGTCAAGAACTACTGGGTTCTCTAAATGAAAATCCTTCGGTATGAGATTCAAAGGAAATCCATGCCAACATACCCATCTTAAATTTTTAGAAAAATGACCGTAGCTTCCAGTGAGGTGTACATAATTAAGTTGGAGCAGTCTTAGGTTGTGCATATTGGCAAATGCTTTTGTACTCAAATGCCCTTCATTTTGTGTAGACAATTCGAGGATGATTCCTTCAACTGCTTCTGTTCCCTATTAACAAAGAGCACCAAATAATAAAACAAGATTATGTATGTGTGCAAGTTTGCCTGTGTTTTAAGTTTTTGTGTGCATGGACACACTTGAAAACATGCCAACATGGGTGTTGCTGCCATTAGGAAATAGTGGATTACACAGTAAAGAATTGATATTGAAAAAAAAAAATCAATATGCTTTAGTGTTTTCCAATCATGTGCATTAAAATTAATTAACCCATTCATTTGGGCATTACCTTGTGGGTCTTCAGTACATCAAAGACATCATCATGCTTCCACAATCTACTACGCTTTCCGAGTTCCTTAGGGCATTCTTCACGAACAATTTCTCTTCCCATATCTCGAAGCAAATCATGCATCGTTAGCTTATTATCACTGCTGATTTTTAGAAGGCACCTACGAATAAGGACACTGATTCCAATTTCTGTAGAGAAGCCACAACCATCCAGTATTGCAAGTGCATGGTCTTTGTCCACTCCAATGAAGAAACAAGCAACATCAAGGAATATATCTTTTTCTTCATCATCTTTCAGTCTATCAAAACTTATTCTAAGCTTTTCTTGAATTTCTTTGGGAGAAATTTTTCTTAACTTTTCCAATGCACTTTTCCATTCAGATGCACTGCTCTTTAACAAAAAAGAACCCAAAACTTCAAGAGCTAAGGGCAGACCTCCACAGTAATGCACTATATCTTTTGAGAGGTCAACATAATTTTCTTTAGGATAACTTGTCCTGAAGGCATGCCAACTAAAGAGCTCAAGAGATTCTTCATCATTCAATTTTTCAACCGTATATATGTGATCTGCTTCAATCAGCTCTAGCAAATGCTGGTCTCGAGTTGTTATGATGATTCTACTTCCCAATCCAAACCAATCACCCTTTGTAATAGCTAATATTCTTAATTGCTCTAACCCGTCTACATCATCTAGAACCATAAGAACCTTTTTATTGCGTAATCTCTCCTTAATCACATTGACTCCCCGATCAATGTTGCTCACCTCTATATTTTTTCTCTTTAGAATATCAGAAAGAAGTTGCTATTGTAGATGAACTTGACCGTTGGGTTGCTCCGAAATTTCTCTCACATTTGCAAGTAAACTTTTATGCTCAAAGCAATGAAAGAGATTGTTATAAATTGCTTTGGAAATTGTTGTCTTACCCATACCACCCATTGCACAGATTCCTATGATGCGGACATCATTCGAACCGACACTTAATAGAGAATTTACTTGCAGCACACGAGACTCAAGTCCTACAGGGTATATGGCTTCATTTAGGTATGTACTGTCCACGTGATTTAGAATCTCGTTCACAATTTCCTTGATAAACACTGCCTCATGCCTATCCAT
>JAESVK010067797.1:0-16240 GCA_017140935.1 Hamamelis virginiana
TAACAATCAAACCATCATTAACTCAATCATTCATTAAAGTAAGTACCATTTGTATTTGAATATAAAAGCAATCACAGAAAACTAATACATTTTAAGGTAAAAGAGATTTAAGTACAAAGACTCTCAAATACAAATCTATCCCAATATTCAATAACATTAATTACAAAATGGTGACTAAAACCTCACCCAAAATCCTCTCCAAACCCCATCACCGAGTGACCTAGCCGGCCATGTCGTAAATCGGCGATCCTTGGATGTTCTTCCACTTCATAGTCAAACTTGAGCCTTTTAAAGTAGATTTGATGGTGTTTGGGTCCCAAGAAAGTGCCAAGAAAAGCACTAGAAAACAAGAACTAGCTTTATGAACAAAACAACAAAAAGGAAGCTTGTCCTCACATCAATAAAGCTGACATTTATACCCCCCTAAAAGACAAGGAGTAAAATAACCAAATTGTCCCTCAATCCCACAATTATTACACAAAAACTTAGCAGTAAAATTTGGACAGACAGTCATCTATCGATAGCGTGCAATGCACCTATCGATAGAGACTGCGAACAAAGCCTGCGAAGGAGCTGGAACAAAGAATCTCTATTGATAGTGCTAGAACGCCTATCGATAGAGAATGCGTATGCACGAATCGCTTGAGAGCTGAAGAGGCCATCTATCGATACATAAGCCGCACGCTATCGATAGATAATGAAATATATGCCGGACTTGGGAGACCAGGGGCTGCCGTCTATCGATATACATCCAGGCCTATCGATAGATCATAAAATTGATTCCAAAAATTGCTAGCACAGAAGCCCACGTCTATCGATACATAGCCCCATCTATCGATAGATCAAAATTACGTAATCCACAATTGAGATCCAGAAGCCACCATCTATCGATAGGTATAATTGCCTATCGATAGGTCTTGCTCGGGATAGAAATTTGGATTTGCAGGGGCTGTCATCTATCGATACATACATGCACCTATCGATAGATGACCCATATTTCTTCCAAAATAACCTGAATTGATGCTCGATGCTTCCTCAATGCGGTCCCAACTTTCCTCTACGAACCACGCTTCATCGGAGAGCATAAGAGGGGCTTCAATAGGCCAAAAACCTACAATACAAATAAAAACAACATAAATGACTATCTGTGCAAAACCTAATGAATTACTTCACTATTATCGTGCAATTAGGTATAACAACTACCAATTTAGAGCATATGATTGCGAGCAATCACACCCCCCAACTTAGATGTTGCTAGTCCCTAGCTACACCTCACAATGAAGCAAATCAAGAGGGAAAAAATAAAAGAAAATTAACACTACCAAACGAAAAATAAAATCATAAACTAAAGCAATGCATTCAAATTGGAATGTACAAGTTGATAGGTTATACGTGCATGGCACCACAGCAACGTCACTAATGCAACAAGTCTCTTATTCAACTAGATAAACATGTCTGAACGTGCGAGTGCAATGGAGCTTTGATGGATTAATTTCTCAGCCAAATTGAGTTAGAGTTCATTCCAAACAACGAGTTTCGATTTCAAAATCTCACCGGAAAGTCGCTCTCAAGACAAGTCACACACAAGAAAGGTTATTGATTAAGCCCATGACAAGCATAAGAACACATGCAAACATTCTCATACGTTTAAGCAGAAGATAAATGACAATCAGGCAAGTGAAATGCTCACAAATGCAATCACAGAGATAAATAAATTCAAGCATGCATGGAATGATTGATCAAAAGAGAACACTAAACTTTACGAAATCAAAAAGGACTGAAATAGCATATAATAAACCACTGTTACACAAGGAAGGGAAACACCAATACGAGAATGGCTACATGATTGGCTGAGGTAACTACCCAACCATTTTCGACCATCCTAGACAACCTAAAAATAAATAAACACACAACTAAATAACTAGAATTTAAAGACACCACCACAATAACCCAACACAAGTAAACATCCAACACGACATAAACAGAAGCGAAATCCAGATAACATGTCCCAACAAAAAGAAGCCACGAATCATCACACCCCCGCGGGGTCATCAACATCCTGAACATCATCTGCCGCCGGAGGAGGTGGAGATTGAGCGAACAAACCCAACTCTGCATCCGTGAGGATCTCCCCACGCTGACTCCTCCATAGAGTCCTCACTTGGCACGTAAGCAGCCCTACAGACTCGGCCATAACCCGCTGTCCCTCAATCAAAGAACGCTGCTCCAACCAAATACTCTGCAGGAAATCTCTCTCAGTCATCAATGGGGCAACGCTGGAAGAAAAGTACTGGGGGTCGGATCTGGCTGGTTGCGGTCTCTCTTCAGGCTGGCCAGGTGCAACAGGAGCGGCTCTCGCTCTCCTAGCAGCCTGACTCGCTGCTATGCTTCGAGTGATAGTGGTCTGAGTAATTGGGCCCTCGCCCCAAAGTAGTTGCTCTTGTGTATCGACTCTCGCACGCATTGCGAAGTACATGATCATCTGCGGAAATGGCATGTTACTGCGCGGGACCGCAGCAATTAGGAGTGTTCAAAAACCAAACCAAATCGGCAAACCAAACCAAACCAACCCAAAAAGCTGGTTTGGTCTGGGTCTTTTTTGTAATTTGGTTTGGGTTGGTTTAAATTTTTAATTTTTTTTTCTCAGTTTGGGTTGGTCCGGTTTGTGCATATTCCAAACCAAATTAACCTAGACCAGACCGGTATAATATAATTATATATATAATATATTATATAATATATAATTGTGGACACCCCATTTTTACCAATTATTTCTACTATATGTCCATACAAATGATCAACTAGAATAGCTGATCATTGGGTGAGGAATTGGTCTTATAAAGACCAAATTGACCAAATTGCCCTTTGTTGAGGAAAAGGACAATTCATTATTTCATGTGTACATTTGGATTGGAATCAACCCATTTGTATTGCATTTAACTTTTGAGGTGTTTTAGAACATCCCTGTAAATTTTCATAGCATTCTGATGAGAGCTCGATAGGTAATTAGGGTTTTTGCGACTTGAAGGGCATTTTCGTCCTTTTTCTCGTATAATTTCCGAATGACCTCCGAATTCGAAACGGATTGTTTCATGAGGTTTATATGGATGTGGGGAGAGAATTTGGAGTGCTAATTGAGTCCTTGAATGGTTGGGATGGATTCTCCCAAAATCGATCCCCCGGGTAAGGATGAGCTGAATTAGGGTTTCGATCAAATTGACCGTGAATTGGTCGTTTTCACCAAAACAAAAGATTTTCAAAACATATTGTTAAGTACCAATTTAATGTTGAAACCATGTTTTTAGAAGTGGTGCAAGCCTAATTGATTAATTTTATGAAGCAAGGAATGGTCATTTGACCAATTTTGGCACAACCGGATCAATTGGCTAGCTTTTTGCTAAAACCCTTGACCATGGTCAATTGATTTTAACCCAAAAACATTCTAAAAATGTGGAGGATCAAAACACGGTCGTTTTGAGCCCTGAACCATCGGATTTGGATCAAATTTGACCAAAATATGGCCAAAATTCGAAAACCCTAGAATTGGGGAACAAAATTGGGAAAGTCAGCATGGTGACCGTCCTAGCTAGGATGGCCAACCGTCCAGCTAGGACGGCCAACCGTCCATGCCTAGGGCGGCCATCAGCTTGCTCGAGCCAATTTTTTTATTTTGGAAAATTTGACCTATTTTGGCCGATTTGATTTGATTTTTAGGCATAAATTCGAAGGGTTTTAGCTTTCAAACCCTAGAGAGATTCATTCTAAGCCCTAGGATCGTTTTTTAGAGAGATTAATCCTAGCCATTCAATGTTTTAAACCCTAACTCTATATATGCTTCATTATAGAGTTAGAAGAGGGAGGTTCAAAAAGAGGGAGAGATTTCTAGGGTTTTGGAGGGGAGGCTACAGATTTTTTAGCTCTTCATCTCTACACCATTGAAGGGGCAAGGATCGAAGGCTAATAGCTTGGAGGAGGCTAGCCAAGAAGGGGATCGAAGGGTAAACACTCAATCATGGTCTTGTTCTTTGATGGATTTTCATTTTACTTTGTAGGAGTTTTTCTCTATGCATGTTTGAATAGGTTTATCTCTTTCTCTTATTTATGTTAGTATGCATGATTAGGGTTAGCCTTGTTTTGATTTTGTGTGAGTATGCATGATTAGGTTTAGCTTTGTTGTTATTTCATGTTAATATGCATGTTTAGGGTTCATTAGTTTTATTTATGATTTTATGTTAGGATGCATGCCTAGGGTTAAGTAGTTTTATTATTATTCTATGTGAGTATGCATATTAGGGTTGTCTTTTATTATTATTTTATGTGAGCATACATGATTAGGTTTAGGTTTTTTGTTATGATTTTATGTTAGCATATATGTTTAGGGTTAGTTAACTTTATCGAGATTTTATGTTAGAATGCATGTTTAGGGTTAATGTAGTTTTGTTGTGATTTTATGTGGGTATGCATGTTAGGGTTAGCTTTGTTATGATTTTATGTATATATGCATGATTAGAGTTAGTTTTATTATGATTTTATGTAAGTATGCATGATTAGGGTTAGCTTTATTGTGATTTTATGTGAGTATGCATGATTAGGGTTAGTTTTATTATGATTTTATGTGATTAGATGTGTTTAGGATTAGTCTTGTTATCATTTTGTGTTAGTTAACATGTTTAGGATTAGCTTTGTTGTTATTTTATGCTAGTTATCATGTTTAGGATAAGTTTTTTTCATTATTTTATGTGTAAGCATGTTTAAAATAAATATTGATACGTTCATATTGTTATTTGAGTCTCTAAATATTTGATTGATGATATTAATGATGATATGAATGTGTTAGGATGTTATTTTGACATATGATGAGTCTTGAGTCTTTTTTTATGCTTTTCATGATTATTTAAACACTTGGCATGAATTTGATTGTTTGGATATATAAATTGTGTACGAGGGAGCGTGCGAAGGTAAGATCATCCCCTTGTGTTTAAATTAATTATTTAAGCATATTTTTATGTAGTTTTTGATATGTTTTTGCATGGTAAATTAGTCAAGCATGTTAGATTGAATGCTAGGGTGTTTATTTGATGTTGTTATGGATTAAAAATGGTTTTTTAAGCTACTTTAATTATGTATTCAAATCTGTCCAGATTTGAATACATGTTTTAAAGTGGTTTAATTAACATTTTTAACCCATATTTTGCATGATTTTATTAGTAGTTTCATAGTAGAAAGCATGCTAGGACATTTTCACATTTTTATTCTTTGTTTTCATGATTTTTAAAGTGGTTAAAGGTTCATATTCAAATCTGTCCGGATTTGTTTATGCCCTTAAACCACTTCTAAAAATCATTTTTAGGCTAAATCCAACTTAGAAATATGCTTAGGTTCACATAGATTAATTAGTGTGCATTTAGGAGCATTTTCATGCATTTTTAGAATTAATTATATGCTTATTTGTTTAAATTTCAGCATGCATTGCATTAGTATTTTTAGGTTTTTAGATTAACTTTAGGGCTAGTTAGAGACCCTAGGCTAGAAAGGTCACTTGACCTTCCCTAGGACTGTCTTTTTTTGTAAAAGTCATACTCAGATTTGAGTATTTTAATCAATTTAAGAGTCGATCTTCGAGAGATTTCCTAAAAGATTTTTGATGCAATGTTTATGAAATAAACATGATTTTATGAGATATTTGATTATTAAATGATTTTCAAAAAGATTTGAAATGTTTTAAAGATTTTTATTTTGGAATGAAATTCCTCTCAATATGATTTGTTTTCTTGAAATATCTTTGAAAAAGATTTTCAATTGGAATTGAATTCTAAAGATAAGAATTATTTGGAATATTTGGATTTTATGAATATATTTTAATTTGAAATGATTTCAAATAAATGATTTTTGAAAGAATAAAAACTCTCGAAGTTAGAGTCTTGAATTAGGTTGAATACCTTTGATGATGTGATCGATTACAATAGGAGAGTCCTAGGGTAGTCGAACTACGTGGACTTTGATACTTGCTAGGTGATACTAGTAAGTTACGTAGGCGCTAATAGGGCTCAAGTCCGCCCTAGGATGCCCGTAGGGTGTCCTAGGTTTTTAGGGGTTTGTTTGTATATATTTTTATTTATTTATTAATATAACTAATATAGATTACTGCATTTATATCATTATTTTGTTGGTTGATTAGATTATTTAGGATTGTTTGCATTGAGAAATTTAAATAGCCCAAATAAATTAGAAGTCCTTTAATTAGGGCGAGGTGGGTGCCTACAAGTGAAAGCTCGGAACCTTCCCACGTCGTAACCTAGCCCCCGGATCCAACTCTGGTTTGTAGACAGTCTTTTCATTGAAAATGGAGTTTGTTTTGTTTTGATTTTAAAAAATAAAACATTTTCATGGTTTCCTTATTCCTTAAAAATAAGGTAGCGACTCCTTTGTTTAGTTTTGATTTCTAAACCCCCCTAATCACATCACCCGGTGATGATGTGGACTCACACCATTTAAGCCCCGCCACGAGGCTGGTCCACAATAATATATAGCTTATAAAGAGTATAAGACACGAAATGCCAAAGACTCAAAAAGTCAAAAACCTTAATACCCTAAATCCATTATACCCAGATACCCTTCACTCCTTCAGGCCTTCATTCCTATCTGCAAAGGTCTTTGTTTGTACAGTCTTTTAGTTTGAGTACACAATGATTTAAATAGCTCCAGATTTATGCAACAAGTTTAATTCATTATTCACTGTTTTAAGAATTTTTATATTAGGTAAAATGGATTCGTGTATATTTATTTGTATAGATTGGATAAACCGGGATGATTGAATTTGTTAATTCTTAATTTTTTTGCTTTAACTGCTATATTAATTGACCTCCTATTTTATATTTTTGAGTACACACATACATATTTGTGAGCACTGTGGTGATTCTCACTACTTGTATCTATAAAATCTTGTGCAATACATTCCTTGATTATGTATTAAATTTGACAAGTCTATGCATGCAATCAGAGCCTTTTGCCCAATGTTATAATTAATTAATTATCAACTTTGTTTTTGTTAATTCAGTGCTTGTGGACTCCCACGATAGGTTATGTGTTTAGCACATTTAAGTATAGATATAGTCACTGTATCATTAGATCAGAGGTATCATGAATATATAGATGTTCTATTTGGTGCTCTACTGCTGTACGCTTATACTTTACAGTCTTTACTATTTTTTTATTTTTTTTTTGTTTGGATGGCTGAATTTTTTTTTTCTTATGATTCAAGGTAAATAATATAATTAAGTGGAAAAAAAATAAAAATAATTTTTTTTTTCAAAACCGATCAATCCGGCCAAACCAAACCGCAATAATTGGTTTGGTTTGATTTGGTTTAATACTTTAATTGGTCCGGTCTGGGTTATGAAAAATACAAACCGCAATTATCGGTTTGGTCTCAAAATTAAGGCTAAACCGCCCAAACCGGACCGGTGAACACCCCTAGTAGCAATGTAGGCTTTAATTTCATTGAAAATCAGGAGTGAAATGTCCATCGGTCCGTCGTCTATAAACTCGAGCAAAAGTTGCACCGCCTCGAGGGGGATTTCAGAGTCAGTCCCTCTCGCCCGGAGGTTGGTGTACAGCAGTTTGTTCATCGCAGAATAGACAGCATGCATGTTCCCAGTAGTGAAATTATGGAGAACAAGACGGGGCTCAATTCACACAGCGGCAGCACAGCCCGATAGGGTTTTCTCCATGTAACGCAGGTGGGATGCCAAAAATTCATCCCCCATGGGACGCTGGCAGCGCAAGTATTGGGCTATGTCGTTGATGCTAAATCTGACTGAGTGACCCAAAACAGTGGCTTGCAAAACCTCATGTTGATCATCCCGGAACTGAGCAGATAAATAGAAACCTCGAACAAGTGAGGGTTTATACCCTCCTCCCTTGATCATCCAGGCCTGGAGCTGTCTGGCTTTCAGAACTTTGACAATGGTGTGCTTAACATCAATATAGCGCGTGTCCACGTATCGCTCCACATTGAACTTTCGCCACCTTATAGCAGTTTCAAAGGCAGTCCTCTGGCTGGATTGACTGGATACGCGCACCCTACGGCCTTGAGAGTCGAAACTCTCCATATTTCTGCGGGGACCCTCCCCAGTCTCTTCACCCATCTGCGCATACTCTTCCTCTTCCTCCATCAAAAAATCATCCTTGACAGGACGAGGAGTACGAGATAACGAACCACGTTGGCGGAGTGCAGGCGCAGGAGGTGGCACAGAATAATCGTTGGAATCTGAACCCGAATCAGCCATAGCAGGCCTCCTGCCCTGACCAGAATATGCAGCGGTAGAACGGCGGGGACGACTCATTTTTGCAGAGAAATACAGAACAAAAACACAACACTCCCAACAACACTCCAACTCTCCACGTTCACAACAGCAAAATAACACAAAACACCCCTAGAAAAACTCTAACAGCAACCCAATATGAAACTTAACACAAACAAAACCTACCTCATAATAGATGGGGGGGTTTATGTAGCCTTCAAGGGGAAGAGGAGGGGACGGCAGTTGCGGCTCATGGAGGGGTGACGGTTGGGAAGAAACCGTTCCAAACTGCTGAACGCGGGAATGGGAATAGGCTGGGTCGCGAACGGTTTTATTTTTTGAAATTCTCGACTTCTCTATCGATAGGTAGATGATCGCTATCGATAGATGACCTATCGATAGCGGTCAAACCACCTATCGATAGGTGAAAGGTTCTGAGCAAGCTGATTTTCTCGATTTTTTTTTTCAAGGCACAGAAGATGGTATCTATCGATAACCAAAGTAGCTATCGATAGATGATAGGTGCTGGTGAAAGACTTGAAATGGTTTGAAGTTTTGAAGACCATAATAACCCCCATCACTCAAATGGACACACCACAAGGCTTCCTAGGCTTTGAATGAAAAGGTAAGTGTTTAGGCTCAAAAAAATGGGTGCTAGGGATTACACAACACAAACACGAAACAACATGGCTACGAACACAAACGAGGGCCTAAAATCATTTTCCGAAAAAACTAACAATGTTCTCAATTGATCAACCAATAATGCACAAATGAAAATTCTAAACAAAGCAATTGCAAGTATGAGCATAAAGCAAGAAACCAAACATGCTGAACAAAAGAATAGAGTATTTACATCCTCCCTAAAAGAAAAAAAAGAAAGGCTCCAAAAACAAGCATAGGGTTCCAACCTCCACTCATCCTAGGATTTAACTCCAACACAATCAACTTGATGATTAATTTACCAAAGCTCGTGTAAGTGATCAAACTCAAGACAATTCAAGCTAGCTTTCAAAGAGAAATAAGCAACAGTTCAATAACCATGGGCTCAACGCATGCATACCCAATCAACTAACCATTTCAATAAACATGCTCCAAAAATTCATCAACAGACATAACCAACATAAGGAAAAAAGAAATAGCCATGAATGGAATGAATGCTCCCCCCAACTTAAATGGAACATTGTCCCCAATGTTAAGGAAACATCACCTCCAAGGCTCTAAAATGCACACCTAAAACACACAAAAGAAAGAAAAAAAACTACACTAACACATGGGTTTCCTCCCAAGAAGAGCTAAATTTTAAGTCTTCAGCCAGACGTCTTGCATTCCTTTAGTCAAACTCATAGACAGGGTCCTCCAAGGACATCATCTCCACCACTAGACCATCCTGAACAGTGTCATCACTAACTCCCTCAATGTAGGGCTTGAGCCTTTGACTATTCACCAAAAATTGGGCTCCACTCTTGGGGTTTTTAATCTCAACCGCCCCATGGGGAAATACCTTTACCACAATAAAAGGACCATCCCATCGGGATCTCAGCTTGCCGGGAAAGAGACGCAACTTAGAATTGAATAGCCACACCTTTTGATTGGGTTCAAAAGATTTTCTGTTGATGTGACTATCATGGAATTCCTTCATATTTTCTTTGTAAATTTTGGAATTTTCATATGCCTTATTGCGAATCTCTTCTAGCTCACTAAGTTGCAGTTTTCGATGTAAACCCGCCTCATCCATTTCAAAATTAAATTTTTTAATAGCCCATAGAGCTTTGTGCTTCAATTCCACCGGAAGATGACAAGGCTTTCCAAAAACAAGCCGATATGGTGACATGCCAATAGGGGTCTTGCAGGCCGTCCTATATGCCCAAAGTGCATCATTTAAGGGCAACGACCAATTCTTTCGGTCGGGCCTAACGGTATTTTCTAAAATGTGCTTGATTTCCCTATTCGACACTTCTACTTGGCCACTTGTTTGAGGATGGTATGGGGTGGCAACTTTGTGAGTAATGAAGTACCTTGCAACTAACGCCGCAAAAGGCCTATTATTGAAATGAGATCCTCCATCACTAATAATTGCCCTAGGAAAACCGAATCGAGAGAAAATGTTCTCTTGCAAGAATTTTACCACAACCTTATGGTCATTGGTTCGGGTGGCCACAGCTTCCACCCACTTAGACACAGTCAACCCCGACTAGAATGTACTCAAAACCATGGGAGACTGGGAATGGGCCCATAAAGTCGATGCCCACACATCAAAGATTTCAACTATCAGAATTGGGCTCAAGGGCATCATATCTCTTTTCGAAATATTTCCCATCCTTTGGAAATTTTCACAAGCCTTACAAAACTCTAAAGCATCCCTAAAGAGTGTAGGCCAAAAGAACCCACATTGCAAGACTTTTGCCGCAGTCTTCTTCCCACTAAAGTGACCCCCACACGCCAAAGTATGACAAAACCTCAAAATATCTTGCACTTCATGCTCCGGGACACATCAACGGATTACTTGATCAGCACAATATTTAAAAAGAATAGGATCTTCCCAAAAATAGTATTTGATTTGTGCATAAAAACGATTTTTCCTATTCTTATCCCAATCTGATGGGATGAGTCTCGTGGCAAGATAATTGATGATGTGAGCATACCAAGGCAAGTGATGGTGTGAAATGGTCAAAATATGCTCATCGGGGAATTTATCCTGAATTGGTACAATGTCTAAGGATGGATCAACTAAGATTCTTGACAAATGGTCCGCCACAACATTTTCACAACCCTTATTGTCCCTAATTTCATAATCAAACTCTTAAAGCAAGAGTATCCACCTAATCAGTCTAGGCTTGGTTTCTTTCTTGGACAGAAGATACTTCAATGTGGCATGATCAGAAAAGACAATGACCTTAGATGCAAGAAGATATGATCTAAATTTATCAAACGCAAAGACCACTGCTAAGAGTTCCTTTTCAGTTGTGGTGTAATTGATTTGGGCATCAACAAGGGTTTTGCTAGCATAATAAATGACATGAGAGTTATTCCCTGTTTTCTACCCTAAAACCGCCCCAATTGCATAATCAGAGGCATCACACATAACCTCAAATGGAAGAGACCAATTGGGTGCTTGCATGATTGGGGCGGTGCTCAAAGATGAGCGAAGCTTTTCAAACGCTTCCATGCAATCCTTGTCAAAAACAAAAGGTGCATCCTTGGCTAACAAATTGCACATGGGTTTTACAATCTTGCTAAAATCCTTAATGAATCTCCTATAGAAACCCGTATACCCCAAGAATGACCGGATTTGCTTGACAGTGGTTGGGGGAGGTAATTTGGCTATCAACTCAACTTTAGCCCTATCCACTTCAATATCCCTCTCAGAAATAACATGTCCTAAGACTATGCCCTCCTGTACCATAAAATGGCTTTTCTCCCAACTCAACACCAAGTTCTTCTCACAACATCTATTCAACACTTTGTCAAGGTGGGAAAGGCATTCATCAAAAGTGGATCCAAAAACAGAAAAGTCATCCATAAAGACTTCAAGAAACTCGCCTATCATGTCAGAAAAAATTGTCGTCATACATCTTTGGAATGTACTTGGCGCATTACACAAACCGAAGGACATACGCCTAAAAGCAAAGATGCCAAAAGGGCATGTGAAAGTGGTATTTTCTTGATCCTAAGGGTACACAGCTATTTGGTTATATCCAGAATAACCATCAAGGAAACAGTAATATCTTTGACCCGCCAATCTCTCTAGGATTTGATCAATATAGGGGAGTTGGAAATGGTCATTCCTAGTCTTGGAATTCAGCTTCCTATTGTCAACACAAATTCTCCATCCTGTGGTGGCTCTAGTTGGGACTAGAATACCCTGATCATTGGCCACTACAGTGATTCCAGACTTCTTAGGGACGACTTGGGTAGGAGCTACCCACTCACTATCAGAGATGGGGTATATGATACCCGCATCCAAGAGTTTAAGCACTTCTTTCTTCACCACTTCCTTCATATTTGGGTTGAGTTTTCTTTGAACTTCTCTAGATGGCCTAGCCCCCTCTTCTAGGTGAATACGATGCATGCAAATAGATGGGTCAATCCCCTTCAAATCCGCTACCGACCAACCTATTGCTTCCCTATACTTTTTCAAAGTGTCAGTTAGGGCTTTCTCTTGCAAATTACTCAAATCAGAGGCAATAATGACAGGGAGAGTATCATTGGGCCCTAAGAACATATACTTCAAATGGGATGGCAAAGGTTTGAGCTCAAGTGTAGGAGGTGACTCCAAAGGGCTAGGCATAGGTGTACTAGCCAAAGGTGGTAAGGGTTCGGGTTTAGGTGTCCAAGTTAGGCTACCTATGGATTGGGATGACTCCAAACCTTGATTAACTTCCTCTATGCATGAGTCAATATCAAAGCTATCAATGTCAAAGTAGGCAAGGCATGCCTCCAAGGGGTCCTCAATAAGAATGAATGGGAGGGACTCTTCAACTAGCTCATCAATAATATCCACAAATGAACATTCCTCAAAGTGATAAGGATGGTTAGCCGCATGATAGACTTGCAGCTTGGCCTTCATGTTGCCAAAAGACACCTCCATGATCCCAGATTTGCAGTGAAGAACTGCATTGGCGGTCACCAACAAGGGTCTACCTATGATCACAGGGATTTGGGGTCTATTACTATCCACAGGTTCCATGTCTAAGACTATGAAGTCGGCAGGAAAGACAAAGGATTCTATTTTCACAAAGACATCATGTAGAACTCCCCTAGGTACCTAAGTGGACCTATAAGCAAACTGGAGAACGGTGGGTGTGGGCTTTAACTCTCCTAATTCCATCTTCGCATACACAGAGTATGGAAGAATGTTCACACTAGCCCCAAAGTCTACCAAAGCTCTATCCACAAAATGATCTCCTAGAAAACCTGGTATGGTGGGTGTCCCAGGGTCTATCTTCTTAACAGGGATTTGGTATTGGCAGACTGCACTAGCTATGTCAACAAGTGCTAAGGATTGAGCCAAATGCATACGCTCTCTCCTTTGATGGGTACATAAATCTTTCAAAAACTTGGCATATGATGGGATTTGTTTGATTGCTTCAAGAAGTGGAATATTGATTCGCACTTGTTTGAATACCTCAAGAATGTCATCAACAGAAGCTCCTTTTTTGGCTTTCTTAGCTGGCGACACAAGCGTCGAAGGAAAAGGGGCTTTGGGCACATAGGATGCCACGGGGTCTTCTATCTTAGAGGGAAAGTTATCCCTCTCGATTTCCTCAACAATCTCTTTTTCAGGACTTCTCTCTTTTCTCTTGCTACTCTCATCATTCCCTACCTCTCCAATTGGAGGTGAACTATCCTCTTCCATAACATCCTCTCATACCTTGTTATCCACAACCCTCCCACTTCTAAGCACAGTAATAGCTTGCACATCCTCATGCTTGACTGGCTCTTGAGAGGTCGAACTCTCAGCCACATAAGCTCCGTTGGGGTTCCTAACCGGTTGACTAGGTAATTTCCCCTCTTCCCTACGGTTCAAGGAAGCTGCTATTTGGCCCATTTGAGTTTCAAGCTTGGCAATAGATTGCGAATGAGAATGAAGAAGTTGGTTGTTGGCTTCCATGGTTTTTAGAGCACTCAATATTTGCTCTTCAAATCCTGGAGTTCTTTGGGGTGGTTGGGGTTGAGGTGTTTGAACAACTTGCTTAGATGGAGGATTGTAAGGTGGTTGAGAATGAGGCACCATGGTGCCTTGAGATTGGTAATGATTTTGAGATTGGGAAGGCCTATAAGGTGCAACCATGCCCTGATTTGGTCCTTGGTAATTGGGTCTCATGGGTTAAGAAGATTGGATGGTAGGCCTAGGTGGTTGTTGTTGACCCCAACGAAAGTTTGGATGATTTGCCCATCCAGGGTTGTAGGTATTTGAGTATGGGTCACTCTTTGGTTGCACATACCCTTAGGCAACATTGACATGCTCATGAATGAAATCGAGGTATTGCCCCGCTATGGGACAAGACAAGGTATCATGGGTAGGGTCAGAACAGATGGAGCAAAATTCAGACACCGAATTAACTATGGCCTTAGAAGGCTTCTCATGAAGAGCTATGAGCTGGTCTAATTTCTTGGACAACACCTCAATGTTTTGATTTGATGAAGTAGTTTGCTCAATTTCATAGATGCCTCCTTTCTTAGATGAAGATGAGGATGGTGTTGGGGCAGTTTTCTCTCTCTCAGACAAACCCATGGATTCCATATGGTAAGAATCCTCACTCATAGTCTCAAACAATGCCCAAACTTATTGTCACTCTTTCTCAACACAGACCCTCCACAAGCCGAATGGACAAGTTGTCTATCCCTCTCTCTCAATCCTTTAAGAAAAGATTGCACAATTTGCCACTTAGGGATATCATGGTGTGGGCAAAGTCTAATCAACTCTTTCAACCTCTCCCAAGACTCGTAAAAGGACTCTCCTTCAATTTGGGTGAAGTGAGTAATGCTATGGCGCATTTGGGAGGTCTTGCCTATGGAATAATACCGGGCTAGGAAGAGCTTTTGAAGCTCGTCCCAGGTGGTGACGGGTCTAGGAGGTTCAAGAAAGGTAAGCCAATGTTTGGCTTTGTCCTTCAAAGAAAAGGGGAAAAGAAACAGATGTAGAGACTCTTGTGGGAAATCCCTAATCCTAATGGTGTTGCAGATATTCACAAATTCAATCAGGTGATCATAAAGGTTCTCACGATCTAACCCATAAAAGGTAGGGAGCATCTAGATGGTTTGCTGCTTAATCTCGTAGGTCAACTCCTCTATATTCGGAACTTGAATGCATGATGGGGGATTGAAAGTGTTAGGCATGAAATAGTCTCGCAACAACATAGGTGGGATTTGTGGTGGTGGATTCTGCTGGGCAGCTCCACCTCCATTATTTCCTAAAGCATTGGCCATTTCTACGTCAATGACCTGTGGGGACTCTTGAGTATTACGACGAGCAGCCCTAGCGGCTCTCAAAGTGTTCTCTAGGTGAAGGTCCAATGGGTGTAACTCCTGAGATAGGGAACGCCTACCGTGCATGCAAGCTATACAACCCACCCATTATATGCTTAATGAATGAAATGAATGCAAGAATTAATTAAATAAAGAAAGAAAGAATGGAGCTAAGAGAACTCCCCTCGTTCCAAGTTGCTAATCTTTATGCGGTCCTATCCAATCTGTTTAGCAAAATTTTAGCAATTAGCCTTTGAGGGCTTTTTAGCGCGCAAGCTTAGCAGGTGGAAAGTACCTAGATAAGTAACCTGAAATAAGAACAAGCAGATCAAAGCTACGAAAGAAAAAGAAAATAATATAAACAAGAAAGAATTTTTTATTACAACTAGAATAGTTCCTTAAAACTTTAATTCAATTCAACGCACAAGTTCCCTGGCAACAGTGCCAAATTTTGGTCGCGCCACGGCGAGGGAGGTTAATTCCTCGCCACGCGCCAAGATTTAGAAAGTATTTATAAGACCACACTCTAGCTAAAGTTAACCTCAATTCGAGGAGTCAATGGGAGTGCAGGTCGTCCACAGAGAACGTGGTTGATTCGAGTTAAGAGTTTGTACGAAACTAAGCTAGTGAGGGAAATTACAAGGTTGATTGTTTGGTTGGTTGATTAAGTTCCCAATGAGAAATTAAGAACGCACTAAACTAGATTAAAAAGTAATATAAAGTGGAGAAAGGTAACGGGGTTGGTTCGGATTAGGGCAAGACAATAATCACCAAATGTAATATGAAATGCTATTAAATATGAGATAATGGAAACCCAAACTACAAGATTAGGTTATCCAAAAATATATGAATATCAAGTGTATAACGATTAATCATAAACCATAGACTATCAAAACCTTAACGATAATGCATAACCTATGCTAACAATCAAACCATCATTAACTCAATCATTCATTAAAGTAAGTACC
>JAESVK010067801.1:0-11647 GCA_017140935.1 Hamamelis virginiana
CGAAAGGCGAACCAAGTAAGATTAATTTATGTTTAATAAATTTATTTGCTTGTATGTAAATCAAATGTCCTTATGCTTGTTCGATTCTTGAATAGGATCATTCGATGATGGAATCATAAATTTAAAAGGTTTTATTTTGTCTTCCGCTGCGATTCCATGTTTTCGAACGATTCCTTTCAGTGGTATCAGAGCCAAATCAAGCATGGACATAAGATTAATGATGCTTGGCAATGGTTTAATTAATTAAAATAAAAAATCAATGGTTTTGGGAGCCATGGTGAATTCGGCCATGAGAGGTTCTCTTGAACCTCTTGAGTTTTTGTTTATTGTTTTGTGTTTATTTGGCAACTAGGGTTTATTAGAAACCCTAGCTAGGTCACGGTAAGATGGGGGCTGCCCTATAAGGTTCGGCCACTAGGGGTTTTACCCCTTAGGTATTTTGAGAGTTAAGGTTTTGATAAAAACCCTTAAAAGTTTTGGGTTTTCTCTCTCTTTCTCTCTCTCTCAATTTCGGACCACCTAGGGATTATTGTTTTTGAGTTTTGATCGTTGGGGTTTATTCTCCATGGTGGATTGAAGCTTGGAACAAGATCAAAACCCCACAAAAGGTACGGCCTCTCTCTCCTCTCTCTCTCTCAATTTCGGCCTCTTAGGGTTTTTGAACCCTATCTTGGTTCTTTTGAGATTTGATTCATGATTTAGGTTTTAGAAACTTTATCATGATAATCTATGGATGAATCTTGAGTTTTAGAAACCCTAAATTCAAATAGATGATGTTCTTGATTTTGAGAAAATTATGAACATGACTTGTTTTTGAGAAAAACTAGTTTTAATGGCATTAAGGAGTTCACGGCTATGGGGTTTTAACCCCTTATGATTTTCGGCCATGAGGGTTCTACCCTCTATGGCATTCGGCTATTAGGGTTTTTCAAACCCTAGAATGAATTTGCATATATCATGATTAATTTTAAATAGTTTAAATATTGATTCTTGATTAATGCAAATAACTTGTTTTAAATTTATTTAAACTTGTATATTGATGAAGCTTGTTAAAGAGTTCAACAATGGTGTTTTAGGGTTCTTTGAATCCTTGTATTCATCATCAATGGTGGCTGGTTTTAGGTTTTAGAAACCCTAAACTAAAAGAAGAAAATTTCCTAATTTGTTTTAAGAATCCCTAAATGTCAAACTATGAAATTTCTAGTTTCTATTTTGTGAATTGTTTGATTTAGGAAAGTTTTTTTTATATTTGATTTGATTCTTTCTTATTTTAAATGATCACAATATAGATTATATTGCAGCATATTTGGAGTTTATGGAAACCCTAAAAAGGTTAGATTATGGTAAGGTTACCTAACCCTAACCCTAACCCTAACCCTAACCCTAGCACACTCTCTCTCTCCCACTATGATTTTCGGCCACATGGGTTTGGAACCCTAGTGTGCCTTAATTATTTTATGTTTTCATGATCTTTTGTTCTTCATATGTTTTATAAAGCGTTTATAATATTTTCAAAATAAATTTTATTGTTTTTGAAAATTAAAAATGAAGAACATAAAGATTTGATGAAAAGTGTTTTTATAAAACGATTTAAGTGTTCTTGAGAGATTGTGAAATTCATGTGATGAATTATTGTTTTTAATTTCTTAAAAACATTTAGGGATGTTGCTAGATGATATATAAACATGTTAAAAATGTTTTAGCATGCTTGTATATTGAAAGAATTAATTTTGAAATCGTTTTGAAATTAAAACTGGGTTGCTGTTTTTCTGGGCAGCAATCATGAAGCTTTTGTAAAATCCATGAAAAATAGTTTCTGGGATTTTTGAAGCTTGCCACCTATTGAATTTATTAATATAAGGTCTTAACAAAGTCTAGGAAGAGTTCCCATAATTTTTAATGACCTAGAATAGCCACACTAGAATTTTTGTGAATAAGAGTCAATTCTGGAAAATCTGACTCTCTGTCACAAAATGTCTCTAATTGATACCAAACGTTGGAATCAAGTCTTGAGACCCCTGCCATTGTTTAGAGGACTGAAAAACCTAGTGAATTGAAGTGTTTCCATGACTTATTTCACTTTAGGTTATGCCCAATAAATGCATTTGTGAACAAATTCCAGATTCTGCCATGGTTTGGAGGTAGTGTCACAAAGTACCTTAAAGTGATACCAAGCGTTGGAATCACTAAACGAGACCTATGCCATTTGAAAGAGGACTGAAAATCCTTGTGAAATAGAGTATTCTCACATTTTAAAAGTTTGTTTTAATATAGGAAAGTTTAGTCCCAAAACAGTAGCTGAATTCTTAGTTTTGTGAAAAACTGAGTTTGCGTCTTTTCAAGAATTTATGGTTTTGAGTTTTTATTTAATTCCTTCACTATAGGTTAATGTTGATTAATCTATAATGCATATTAAAGTGTTAAATGCATGATAGGAATTATGAGATTACTTTATCAAATTAAATTCTATTTATTTAAAACCCTAATTGAGTTAATTAAGAGTTTTACTTAAGAAAATGCACTTTTACTTTCATATGAAATATGATGGTTTTATTTTAAATGAGATTTAAAAGATTGTTATTATTGTTATGAGATAATAATAATAATAATATTGACTTTAATTAATTAAATGCCATTGCCATCATTGCCTTTCTTTTATTGTTGTTTTTATTTATGCAATGAGCTTGTATAAATATGAATGGATAATTATGGACTCAAGACCAATTAAATGAGATGTGATTGGCCGCATTAGATGTGTTTGGATTATTTTAAGGGTTATATTTAAAGTTGTTTAAATTTAGTGATGTAATTAATTTGGGGCTTGCATGCCTCTTTCCCTCTCAATCCCTATGTATCCCCTATCTCCTTAATCCCCTTCTTTCTTTTATTTTAAATGTAATATTGGATACTTGGTGGAGCATGGTGGACTTGAGATGCATGGTGGAGTTTTGTACGAGAGGAAAAGGCAAGTACTTGAGAAGGACTTTGTGATAACCCAAAAAAATTTTAATGCTTATTTTTGAGATTATCTGTGAATTTTGGGGTGATGTGCAATTAAATAAAATATTAACTATCTTATTTTAAAAATTTAGTGGGGTTAATTTTGTAAATAAGCAAGTTAGATTTTAAAATAAGTTTTACAAAAAAATTTTGCAAACTAAGATCCCCTCCTCTTTTACCTAAACTCGTGACCAAACACCCCCCCACCCCTCATTTTCCTTTTCTTCTGCTAGCAGACCCGAGAGAGAGAGAGAACAGTGAGAGATAGAGAGAGAGAGAGAGGGTCGAGAGGGAGGTTCGAGAGCCGAGGGAGGGGCGAGCACCTTGTCGCCGGAGCAGCTGCCGGAGTACGTGCTGCCGCTGTCGCCGGAGCCAAGGTAGGTTCTTCTCCTTTCTTCCTCCTTCTTCTTTCTTTTTTCCCTTTTCCTTTTCGTTCTAATGGAGTTTTGGGGTTTGGGTACTTGAGTTTAACATACAATTGCAAAACTAGCTTGAGTTTCATGGGTTCTTGTTTTAGAATCTGAAACTTTTAAAGTTTGTGTACAAACTGTTATGTGTATTTCAAGCATGCGTGCTGGGATCTTAATTTGGGTTTTGGATATTGTTTTATTGTATGAAAAATTTATGAGGGACTGTAATGGCTTGTATCCAAGATTTTGTGGGTTTTAAAAATGGGTCTTTGATTCTGATCAAGACGGGTTCTTGTATCATTAAGCCCTGGTTTGAGTTTTATGTTAAATCAGCTATGTTGGGGTGTCGAATGCTTGCATTCCATGGGTTTGATGTTGAGCTTTGTGACATGCATATGGATTCATGGTTTCTAAACCTTGAATTCGGTAATTATTTGATGGTTTTCCCCAAACATGATCTTAAACCAAATGGTTTCATGTTTTAAACTTTTGTGAACAGTTTTCTAAAGAAGATGAGCATACAGGGGCTGATTTTAAAATTCTGAAGCTTAATGATTTATGTATATGAAGCCCTGTTTTGATTATGCATTTCGGGTTTGAGCAAAGTCTAAAATACTTGTATCATAAGGTTCATTTTGAGCTTGATATCTAGATCAAGTTTGGTTAGAGTCTGCATATGGAAATTCTGCTATTAGAATGATATATTTTCAAATAACCAGGGGCTGGGCTGAGGTTGGAAAACTCGTGGCAGCTATGGTTATAATGTTTCAAACTTTGGTTTTCTAAATTTATTTTCAATGACTGTTAAGTGATGGCTGCATTGTTGTTTAATCCCTGTTTATTTTAAGAGACTTGATATATTAGTGAGGTTCAGCAGCTTGCTTATGAGTTATGTAAAAATACATGAGCTTTATTTTTGGGTTGAGCATGTTCTTGGTGGATTTGTACACAATGTGCCTTGATTTGAGTTTTGGTTGGTAATCTTGGGTGTTTTGAGAGTTTTCTGAGTTGTGTATGGTATTATGGAAAAGGGTTGATGAAGTTTTGAAGTATGCTTGTTGTTTTAAGAGGTGCTTGGGTCTGTTCTTTGGATTTCAAGCTTTGAACTTTGTTTTGGGTCTTAAAACTTTAAATCTTCTGTTTCATGGTTATTTAAACTTAAAACATGGTTAATCTTTGCAAAAACCCATCCTTTTTATATTTGGCTTGCTGCATGTAGTTGGAACTCATGCTTGTAATGGAAGCGTGGTAAATTAGTGATGTAGTAAGGCTTATTTGTGGACTAAAAGTGTAAGTCAAGTGTTTTGAAAATGTTTTAAGTTGGATTTAGGTTCTAGTATAAGAAATTTAAGCTAGGTAGTGTTTTGATAAGGTTGGGTGAAGTTGGAAATCATGTTTCAGCCATATGTTTTACTGCAAAACAGGACATTACCGATAATGGCCTATGCCATTATCGGTAATGGAACCTAATGGTGTTTTTCTTCCTTGTTTTCCCTTAAATCTTCTTTTCATCATAACTTTATCATATGAACTTCGTTTTTGACGTACTTTATATGCACGAAAAGCTGTCGAGTTGCACTTTCTAAATTTTGAGGTTTTGAGGTCAAACTATTTTTAGAAAGAGAGTTGTTTTGGAAATACCAGGTTTGCCCCTCGCATGTGCACTTTGTCTTCTTTGGCCTGTTTCTTCCTTTTTACTTTTCTTTTGGCCATGGAATTCAATGTGTGGTAGCTTGACACACTTGGGAGCATGTCTTGGAAGTTTTGAGTCTTTTGTTGAGGCATTTTGGGGTTTTGACCCATAGGGTTGCGAGTGAGCAGTTTTGAGAGTCGTATTGCTTTACTTTGAAGCCGTGGATGCTTGTGCTTTCTTTTGATCCTTCTTGCTTGCTTTATTGTCTGTTTCTCAGATTTGATTTGGGTCCTTTGGAGGACCACTTGCATTGGTGCATAAGCATTGCATTGGGGAGGCTCGTGGAGCCGCAAAGGGTTGGAAATACCGTTGCATTGAGGTAGGGATAAGTAACTTCTTACTGTAATGATGATATGTCTGTTTTACAACAGTTTTTGAGAACTACATGAACATAGATGTTAAACACATTTGAGAATGGTATAACTTACAAATGTTCGAGAACCTTACGGATTATTAGCTTGTTAAATAGATACATGGAATATACTAGTTTAAAGACTATTGAATTGTGTGGCATGTTTATGAAATGAGAACTAAGGCACATAAATGAAATGTTTTGAGACCTTGTTTGTATTTCCTGGCAAGCTTCTTAGAATTGGGCATGATGTGTATCTAGGGAACAGGCTTTCCAAATGTATGTTTTATGAAAACACTTGATAAGGGCATATAGTAATAACTGTTTATATCTACACAATATAAATACTTGGTCTAAAGCTCATATGCCTGATTTTCTAGATATATCTATATAAGAGAAAGATGTTGAGATTTTCTTACAACTGTTCCCTTGACTTTTGGGTTGGATTGAATATTTTGAAATGGGAATCAGCCAGGGTACAAAAGTGAATATATATATATATATATATATATATATATATATATATATATATATGTATTTGAATATGACGTGTCTTGAGGATTATTTTGTATATAAGATAATGGCATATGATTTATCTACTTCACTCCTGTTTTTGGATAATGGTTACGATTGTTTTGAAATAACACTCGATACTTTAATATATGCCACATATTGTAGCTTTACCTGCTGGCTTTGGAAATTGGTTTGAATGTATATATATTCTTGCTGCTATGCATGGTTCTGGCTCGGTTTGTATCACAGGGAGGTTTCTTTTTAAGGGCCTATGGTCCTGGGTGGAGCCTTAGTGCGGACCCGAAGTTTATAGCCCCGTAGTGGCTCGACAGTTGGCTGTTAAGCAACTGATCGGTTTCTCCCTAGAGGTTTTGGCTGTCGTTGTGCCGGGGGTCTGAGAACAACGAGGTATTGGCTGCCGTTGTGCCGGGGACCTGAGAACAACGTAATTTCGTGCTATCGTTGTGCCGGAGGCTTTAGCCTGAGAACAACGTCCTGTTATACATTCTATGAGCCTAATCTTTGAAATTATGGGCATTGTACTGTGTTTATAACTGAGCTTAACTCATTATTTTTCTCTGGTTGATTTATGAACTGAACATAGAACTACTTGACTTAAGCTTTTCACTGAAAGACCACACAAGTTTAATACTGCATTATCTACTGTCTTATAAACGTTATAGAAACTACGTTTATTTAAAATATTCCATGTATCACTGTATTATTGTTATTTGTAGAGGTTATCTTATTCCTACTGAGCAAGTGGAAGCTCACCCCTGCTTTTATGCAGCAGATTACAGGTTGGCTCGGGGTTTGCATACATGATTTGAGACAAGCCTCTATTCGAGGATTGCTAGATGATTGTATGGTCGATTCTGCATTGGACCTGCATATTTTTTTTTGAGATGTGTAATATTTATATTTTCTTGATTTTGGAATTTGCCACTGTTTGTGGCATAGCCTACTTGCCAGGGATGTTGGCATTATTATTATTTGATTTATTATTATTGTATAAGACGTTTGGGACATTTGTATGAGCATAACATTTCATACGGTTAAATATGCCTATATTTCTTGTCTCTCATAAGGATATATGAATGAGCAGGTCAAGTTGTACCTCTATCTTGACACGTGTTGACCTATCCGGAAGGGTCAGTACGATTGTTAGGTTGGGATGTTACAGACTTGGCGAGTACTTCAAGACTTTTCGAAAATCTTTTAGTCTTGATGTAATAGTTACATAGTTTTAATTACGATCACCTAACCCTCATTATAGACCTAGGGTTCATCTTTTTGGCTCAAAGAATGAACCCACCCTAAAGTCCATAATTAATCCAAGGCCCATTATTATATGAGATGTATGCTTGGTAGGGGCCTTGAGCTAATTTATTATATGTTCAAGATGAATCCACCATAGCCTCTAGAAGGACAGTGGGAGGATAATCGAGAACTAATAATAAAGTTTGGTCTAAACATTATATGTATGTTTGATATATATGTGATGCATGTGATGTATGTTTATTTTAAATGAGACCTCCTTTTACAAAACCCCTTTTAGTTCAAAATTAAGTTGTAAGGAAGAAGCCTTGGGCTTTATCCTAGCCTCCCATCATTACATGATAGGTGGATTCTTAAGGTGGATTTGTTTGGCTGCAGATATGCGGGAACATGTTCATCCTGTGGGTTCATACTGTCTTGTTTTAATATTGGATATCATAAGGTGCGATAATGGTGTATTCCGAGAACCTATTATGTGAGGGGTACAACATTCAATTGACCATACTTATGCGAATGATGGGTGTGACTTAACTAAAGAGTACTATCCGAGAACCTATTATGTGAGGATACTACGATTTAGAGGTTGAAGGATGATTGGAATTTGCTTTAGAAGCATTAGGATAAGAGTTATCCACTCATTAAGGGTTAGTATCCAAGAACCTATTATGTGAGGATTACTAATTTTTAATGGGACCCCAATCCCTACTATGGAAATTCAGATGATGAATTTCCCGAGTCTCATCTAAGGGAGTATGAGATTTGAATAAAATAGTGGGAGGTACCATAAGACTTAGAAACCAATAGGTATTTATGTTTTGAATAATATGAAATTTACTGTTATTATTTTCTGTTGTAGATGGCTCCACTAAACCCCTTATCTAGAATCCTTGATGACAACCGTTTGACTGGTCCCAATTTCAATGACTGGGTTAGGAACCTGAAAATAATCTCGGTTGCTGATAAAATTGAATATGTTATCACATCTCCACGCCCCAATGCTTTACCTGAGGGGGCATCTGAAGAAGAGCGAGACACTTATAATAAGTGGCTTGAGGATGATGTGCAAGTCAGGTGCTACATGATGGCATCGATGACCAATGAGCTCCAAAAGCAACATGAGGTCATAGACAGTGCATATGCGATCCTCAAGAATCTTAAAGAGTTGTATGAATCACAAAACAGAATTGTAAGGTACAATGCTGTGGGTGATCTTTTCTCTGCTAAGATGGTGGAAGGGACATCAGTGAATGAGCATTGTCTCAAGATGATCCGGAACATCCACGCTCTTCATGATCTAGGTGTCGAGATCAATTCGGAGATGAGTACAGATATTCTACTTCATTCACTTCCTTCAACCTTCAAACAATTCATCATGAATTTTCACATGACTGATGTGAATGATAAAGTTTCTTTAACTGATTTGATGAATATGTTGACTACTGCTGAGGAAACCTTGAAAAAGGATTCCAAAGGTAATGTTTTGGCTATAGATGGAGCATCGACTTCTAAAACCAAGCCCAAGGGCAAGGGTAAGAAGAAGAAGTCCAATCTTAAGCCAAAAGGAGGAGTGAAGAAGAAGAATACAAAGGGAAAGTGTTTCCACTGCGGCAAGACAGGTCACTGGAAAAGAAATTGCAAGGAATACCTGGCTTCGTTGAAGAATGGTTCTTCTGATGGTACGTCTTGTATTTGATTTACTAATTGAGAATTAGTATTATCTTGCTTTATGGTATGAGATACCTAACTATGTTTTTTCTTGTACAATGCGATTGTATGTAGGAGACAAGGGGAAGCAAAAGGTCGAGTAGATATTCAGCTCTCAGTGTTTAATAAAGGATCAAGAGTTGCTGCCTTCAACACTATAGCTCAATTCTTGACTAGTTTATTTAGAATTTTATGAACTTTTAATTATTGCCAGTTTGTAATTGCTTGTCAATTTCGGGTGTGCTCAATTAATTCCCAAGCGTAGGAATTCAAACATCGCCAAGCATAATAAATACTGAGGGAGTCCTCAGGTCATCTCCGCAGGGAGTGGAATTGGTCTAAATGATGATCCTTAGGTGTTGCTAACCAATGAATGTTAAAGAAAGTGTAAAATCATGGGGGTTGTGATTGTTGATGAGTGAGTTGTAGAGAATTAACTAAATTAAGGCAATAAAAGTAAATGGTAGGATTCTAGGGTTTCCACTCATCCACAACCAAGCAACAAGCTTCTCTCATTAGAAATTCTCATCTTGGATCCATTGAAGAATGGTCTTTGATGGAGGATTTAACTTTAAAAGCATTCACAACAAAGAAAGATAGGAGAATGATAGTAAATGCTCACTTAAACATTTTATCAAACACCTAGAGTGCATATAAGGTTCAAGCACTACATGTGCCAAGCATAGCTTGTCTACAAGTAGTCAAGAAGATGCCAAACTAGATGTCAAGAAGAGGTAGTGAGTATTTCCTATCATACAACTTCCATTTAAGCACAAATGAATGAGAGAGTGTTGTTACCTTGGTTGATGATGGGTTTCCACCGTTTGAATCCTACCTTTGAGGCTTAGAACTCCATTACAACTAGAAAACAAGAAGTAAATGCAAGAACAACAACAATAAATGCAAGAACTATTGATTACCAATTGAAATTGTAGCCTTACAACACAAATACAAAAGTAAAACAAACTAAATCAAACTTACAAACAAGAAATGTAACAAGAACTAGCTAAAAATTACATTACTCCTAAAACTAAGAGAGTAAACTTAGCTAAACTAACTAAAAACCCTAGAAAACTAAGAGAGTCCCCTAAAACTAAGTGGGAGTCCTCATTCCAGCTGCAAAATGTGCCTTTTATACCCCCCTCTAGGGTTACAAAGAATGAGGGATGAAAAGACCAAAGTAACCTTGCTTAAAAACTCAAAATACACAAAACTGCTGCAAAATCGGGGTTCAGTACCGGTACTCAAATTTCAGTACCGGTACTCAACCTTTGCTGCCAAAATATGCAACTTCAGTACCGGTACTTCATCGGTACTCATCGGTACTCAAATGCAGAAATTGCCTAAAAAGTTGTCCCGACTTCAAATGCTCATAACTTTCTCGTCCGGAGTCGGATTTTGACGTTCTTTATATGCACGCGAAGCTTGAGAAGTCTACTTTCCAACCATGGTGGTCTCATTGTATGATTCAATCTTTGAAGACTTCCAAGGTCCCACTTTGCATGCCAAAAAGCATCCATTTAAGCGCATTCAACCTACAAAGGCTCAAAAACAACAAAAGAGTCAAACGCACCTATTTACAAGATAAATGGCTCAAGTATGTACAAAATGATGGGAATAATGCAATAAAAGTATGCAATATTATGGTGCAATCAGTAATAAATACTTCTTTAGAAGTTTTTATTTTAGTTTTGAATATTTCGATTATTTAAAACAGTTTATTTATAATATTGATTAATTGGATAATTTCTGGCAATTATTTTTAAAGTTCTAAATTCTTCATGAATGATAAATATATGATTCAACCTTGTAGGGTTATATTAATAAATGAATCTTGACACTTTGTTTGAATTCATTAATTAATATAATTCAATCATCTTATTTATAAGGAGATTAAAAGATAATACATGAGATGTATAAACCTTACATTTAGTTTGAAATACTTCATATCTATTTTGAATATTTGAAAGTGTTCGAAAGATTCAAAACTATGAATATTTGAAGAGTTCAAATTATTCATTTGAAGTAAAGCTAAAAAGGAAATATTGAGAATATTTTAGTTGAATCATTTATCAAAAAGGACCTTAAATATGTTAAACGTTATAGTTTAAAGATTTATTTTTATGAGATATTTCAAATAAACCTTAAAAGCTATGCTTTCTTTAATAAAGAGTTATTAGAAAGCAATGTTTCCATAATGGTTGAGAACCATTCCTTTATGAAACATTATAAGGGATTTTATATTATTAAAGAGTTTAATAAATAAATACCTTGTTTCAAAAGGGACTAGTGGGAGCAATAAAGTCATCATTCATTCTCAGATTTCTTTATTTAAGTACATACTTTAAATACTAAGTGTAGTATCATGAATTCCATAAAAGTTATAGGAATTCTAATCTCTCAAAAATGTTGATTTTATGAGGGATTATATATGAGTTTAATATTTGAGAAATATGGAATCTCATAAAAGATTATGTACTTAATATCATTATTGCTACAAAAGTTGTTGGCAGATATTCTAATTATTCAGAATAATGATCCTGAATAAAAGTGAGTATATTCTTAAGTAAGTTAAGATTATGATACTTGCATGAATAAAGAAATCTAAAAGGATGCCAGTTACAAGTTGCCTAAAAGAGTGGCTAGTATATATATACTGTTCTCTACCAAGAACATAGGTCTCATTTACTAGACATC